>SNQJ01S0183666.1:1128-18967 GCA_010110895.2 Picea sitchensis | reverse complement strand
TCACAGTGATGTACCTGGAAAAAATTCTTTCTAGGATTTTTCATCCATTTGTTAGTCCAAAATTTATTTCTATGCATAGGAATAACATATCTTTCATTATTTCTATCACATCTATTCATATCACATCTTCTTTCTTCTATATGTGCCCTAGTTTTCATACTAGGAAAAAATCTATCAAACATACCTAGATCCATTCTTTCGAAAAAAAAAATTCCACTTATCTTACCTTTATCAGAGCACAAAGATTTTAAGATCTTACCTCTTTTATTTATATTGGACTTCTCTTCTTAGCACAGAGTTTCAAAGTCAAGTAGAGTACTGCGCACTACAATAGGATATCTATGCACAAAGATTTTTCTTTTCTTCAATTCCCAACAATCACAGTTTTAGGTCCTGGCAACGAGACCATTTGCTGGCACAAGGGTAGAACCAGGGTTCAACACTACAACAACGCACCAACAAAACCCTAACTACCATCCTTTTCAAAAACACTTGTGAAGCAGATGAAGTGTCACCTAAGGTAGAGTCATGGGTAGTTGCATGACTCAAGTGTCTACAACCTAGCTAGGACAAATATCTGTGATTACAACACTTAACAGAGCACTTAGAAATTATCGTTCATTAGTCCTTAATCCTTATTCACATCGTAGGTTAAAAACCTAATTACAGAACAACGTAGTATCAACCAAGATCTGAGCACATCTGATCATTCAACACATAGCATTAGCATATCTAGCATTCATTCACATAGTAAGCACTCAAAATTCATAGATCTCTCTATCATACATCAATAATAGTGCACTAAGAAAATAGATACATAAAAACATAAAAATCATAGCACAAAGTACCATAACACAGGATATACGTGGTTCACCCCCAATGTGGGGCTATGTCCACCAACTCTTATTCTTCTTTGTTAGCTTCTTCCAATCTCTTGACATGAAAAGAGCCGCAGACCAACACTGCATAGGATAGGAGATCTACGTGCACCTTGCCAGATCCTCCTTCCCCAAATTAGTTCAAGGCACAAAGCCTATTTACAATCACTTGCACTTAGCTTTGCAAGTCTCAACACATAATATGAACAAATGCAACTAGTCATGCACTAAGCCAATGACCTCTTACAATCACATAGATTGAACTACTACTTCTACCCCCTCTTTACATCGCTTAGCCATCTATTTATACATTACAAAAGAGGCCTAATCATGGGTAAACCCATGGGCCAACATCGCATACCCATTACATAAACCATAATATCCCAAAAATCCCATAAAAGGGGGCGAGATCACATGATCTCCACTTCTCCTAGGCGCTCCATCTTCGACTAGCGTGTCAAAGTCCCAAGAATGGTCAAACACGACCAAGGTTCTCCAAAACTTGGTCGAGGGCCAACACCACCTGACTCACATATGCCCTCGATTTGCAGAGTCCCATAAGTTATTGGCACAGAAAAAACATATTGTGCTGATGAACCCATTTCTACATGGGAAAAAAATGGCTCAAGCCTCAACATCTTCGAGCACAGAAGGGGGCAGTCAGGGACCCCCCCGTGTCTATTGGTAATACCTTGGCCACAAATGTTTACATGTTGAAAGGTGACACTCCTATAGTGACCAGGGCTCGATATTACGGAATGTCAGGCTCTGTCGAAAAGGATAAAGAAGCCACAAACCCACCAGTTCCTCTCCAGATTGAGAAGATGATGGGAGAAACAATGACACACATCCCCAAAGGTGTGTTCAAGAAAGATTCTCATAATTTGAACACAAAGGTTTCCCAAAAATACTCCATTGTGGAATATTTGGCACAAACCCCTTGCACGATGTATGCTTTGGAAGTCCTCCAAAGCTTCCCTTCATAGAGAAAATCCCTGCTATCTGCCTTGGGATTAGCAGAGACTTGTAACCTAGGAGCGATCATTCTCGATCCAACCGACTTGAAACTTGATCTTCCTTACCACATTGCATTTCATATAGTAGTGGATTACACCATGAAATATTTTAATCAGAATATCTTTCATACGGTGGTTGATGAGGGTGCATTGACTTGAGTGATGTCATTGGCGTGTTGGAAGGCCATTGGCCAACCCGTTTTGTCTCCGTCGCCTACATTGCTTATGGATTTCGATCGTTGTTCTTTTAGGACACATGGAATCATTCCTTCATTCCCCATGCAGTTAGGAGGAAATACCATGTGTGTTGAAGTTGAAATGGTCGATGCACCTATCGACTACAACCTTTTATTAGGAAGGTGTTGGACCTATGAAATGCATGCAGTGGTTGCTATAGTTTTTCGGGTCTTGTTATTTCCACACGAGGGCCAAATTGTGACCATTGACTAGTTTTCCTTATCCTATCCTGGCCCTTCATCTGGGGCATCCATGGTCTCAATGATTGATAATACTTAGCCTGACACCATAAACGTAGGGGTTGGTTTGTGTTCATCACTAATGGGTACTTTTGATTACCCCCCTCCTGGCAATGTCAAGCTTATATTGGCTGCCCCCGACCATCCTAGGGATGAAATTTTTCAAATGTCGTCATTTCAAATGACTTAATTTCATGATCCATGGAATCTTCCTTCCCCATCAGCCTTTCTGGAAGGGACAGGGAATTCTGGCATGTCCATTCCCTTGTCTGTGGTAGAAATTTCATACAATATTGTCCAACAATCTTTGGTCGAACCCGATCTGGCTCCCGCACATGAGTTAGATCCATTTCTCGAGCCTATTTGGTCTCAAGGTTCCCTTTCCACTACAAATTATTTAGACCTATTATTTCCCTCATATGAGGTGATTCTCAAGGCATTGACTAGTCCAAACAGACACTAGGATGATCTCCATCATAGATTATACTTACTCCCGGAGTTAAGAAGAATAGAGGCAGGAGAATTTGTTTTGACTATGACTCAAGATAGGTCCTGTCCTATTAATCCTCTAGAAATGAACGCATTTTACACTAAGGGTAATATGGTGAGTATCATTGAAACGATCCCTATAGATACCTCTAGAACCCCTGGTGTCATGGTGAATGTTTTCGTTGGAGTAGGTTGTTCCCCTGAAGAGATTCGAGTTTATACAGAGTTAGTTAAGGAATTCCACGACATTTTTTCCCGATCTTATGAGGAAATTCCAGGAATAGACTCAAGAATTTTTGAACAAGAGATAACGACTTATCCTCATAGCAATCCTGTCGGACAAAATCTTCGTCCGATGAATCCTCAGAAAGAAGAAGCAATTAAGGCTGAAGTAGAGAAATTTTGACGCAAAGAGGTCCAACCTATCACCCGCAGGGTCTCTCCACCTTGACCTCCTGCTCACAAGATCATTCTCAATTTCCCTTATTCGAGCCGAATTATCTCTTTATATCCCCTCAGGAATCACTGTGCAAAATACCCGATCCATAGGTCCTTCCTAATCCCTCATGATTTTTAGCACTTAACCGTGGTTATCCCCAACTCTGTATCGAGGTTCAGGGTTTTCCGCTTCCTGCTGCCGAGAGTCACTGTCCACTCCAATCCACGATTTTCGATGCGCCTCTTTCACATGCTAGCCCTCCTGGCTCAGCTCCTACTCATATGACCACTTCCTCCTCGACCGTGGCCTTACCTCCTATCGTGACTTTATTCTATCGTGACTTCGTAACTCGCAAGTCCTAACGCCAATACTTCGGGGCTTCTCGCGGAAAGATCCCGATGGCTTCGTGCCACCTATATTCCACTCATTGGCTTCTCTATGGCCCACACTATCTTCCAACTATCGGGATATTGCTTCTCGCAATATCGCGATTCCCGTGCCCAAACTCTCGAGCCTTTTCTCGCGAGACGTCGACACGCGATCCCACGCACAGATCCAACGGTCCTCCTTCGATCTGGATCCAATGGTTATCTCCTTCTCGCTGCTTGCGTCTTCGCGACTTTGAGTACCCAATGTTTGGGCTCTCACCCTATGAACTCTCGAGTTCGCAAGATCTCTCGATCTTTTGCCACCTGTCCTCCTCAGATGGACGGCTATAATCCTCTCGCTCCTTCACCGTCTCGCGCCTCGTGACTTTGAATACCCAATACTTGGGCTTTCACTCTGCAAACTCCTGAGTTCACAAGATCTCTCGATCTCTGCCACCTGTCCTCCTCAGATGGATGGTTACAATCCTCTCGCTCCTTCACCGCCTCGCGTCCTTGTTCCTCACGACTCTGGACACCAAAATCTCAGCCCTTCCACTCATGAGATCTCGACATGCAATGTGCCACCTGTCCACTTATCGACCCCTATGGCCCCACGCCGGTCTCGAGTGCTGATATCCTGATATGACGTCAGCTCGGCCCGACAACACAGAGCTCTTGCCTCTTCGCCATTCATGAAGTCGAATGACTTCTTCTTCCAACATCCGATGCCCAAGTCTCTAATGTGGGTAATCTTGTGATACATGTCCGCTCCCATGAACGGTCTAGATCCTCGTCGGGATTTCTCCCCTGCTGTTCATGAAGGCTTAACCTCTGTGCAACTTCCTGCATATCCGATGACTGTCGGGATCTGCCCCAGATCAGATGACCCAGGTCTGTTCTCCTTGTGCACTCTCCTCCGGCTACTCCTTGGACTTTGGGAACCAACAACCCAGATTATATTGGCTACTATGCTCCTCCCTAATCTTCCTGTGCACTTTCTCCTGCGCTTAACCTCTGCGTGGCTTTTCCCGATCCAACTGCTGTCGGGATTTTTGTGTGAGATCCGACGACTGTCTCTCTCCTCTTCTGCCTGCTTCTTTTAATGCCTTCCTGGATGTGAACCTTCGACGGTCCAGATCTCTTCTCTCCTACCGATCAGACGACTGGTGCTTCCCCTCCTGAGCTCCTGCACTTTCTTCTCAGCACTTGGAAGAATTTTGATTTCTCCAAGGCCTCTGTATTGGCTTCCTTCTCCAACGAGCTCTCGAACCTTGAGTTTCACCACGCGTATAAAAACATTGACTCCTCTTGAGTTCTTACTCTTGAATCCTTAGAGTATTTCGATGTCTGCGCTCCTGCAGAGTATTTGTGCACCCATAGTGTTATCTCTTTTGAGCTTTCACAAACACTCAGACCCCTCGGGGAATTTTGTCCTTCTTATCCCTCAGGTGGAGAATGAAATGGATTCCCTCCTGGATATCCTTCTGCTCAAGCCTCTTCTTGAGTACTTCTGGGTATTCAGCAACCCAATGGAGGTCCTTCAGTGGACTCTCCCTTCACAACACAAAACTCAAAGAGTCCTCTCCTCTTTGGTGCCTATCTGCACGCTTCCTCGACGCCCTCCTGGCGGAGTATCTTCTCCACAGAACGTTCAGTAGTTCTGGGTTCCCTCTGTGCACTCTTTGCACCTGCTCAATGCCCTCCTGGCAGAGCTTCTCACAGAATCCTCAGTGATTTTGGTCTTCTATCTTAAACTCTCCACAGAGTTCCTTCCTTTGTGCACTCTTGTACACACGCTCAATGCCCACTTGGTAGAGCTCTACAAAACTCCTCAGAGATTCTGTCTGCAACTGTGTCTCAGCTACACAGCCTTGCCTCCTGAGGTGTTCAGCGACCTCACAAGTCTTCTTCCTGAGTTGATGACTTTAGCTTCTGTTCCTTGAGCACGTCTTTGTCTGACTCCGCAGAGATCATAAGTGCATCCCCTGTGCACGGCTCTCAGAACTCTCAACGTTCTGTCACACCCTTCTGGTATGAAGCCTCAAAGACCTTCACCCTGAAATCAAACACACTCCTGCAGAATGCATCCACATAACATATATTCACAGCATATACAAAGAACACACACAGACATGCATATAAGACAGAATAATGCAGGAAAACTGCTCGGTTTATATTAACAAATGGAAAATGCCTGTAATTACAATGTGTTCCTGAGCTCTCTCTGGCTCTCTCTACTCTGCTCATCTATCTTCACTACTACTAACTCAAAATGAGACATAAAAATCTCCTTTTCCTGAGGGGCTCAATCGAGCGCTTCCCTCCAGGATTTACCTACCCTAATAAATTACATTCAATGGCTGTCTAGTCCAGCGTCTGGATCTAGATCTCAGCTGATCTGCATTAAAGCCGATCTTATATACAGCCTGCACAAAGGCACGACTTCCCTGGCTCAACATCCTAAGCACATTAAATTTACATTCATTTCAAATTCAAATGAGGCTGCGCCTCTCTCTTTCAGCGTTTGAAATGCATGCACCCTGATGGTTGGCTGGCTGGCTGCTGACATGGAGCGATGCTCCTGCATCAAATTTCTTAAAGTTGTTTTTATCTACCCCGTATAGTTGACAGAATGGGTGTCAAATCCTGTTCCGGTTAACAAAAAATAGGGTACGATAATTTTCCCACCCCATTCATAGATCAGATTGTCGATGAATGCGTAGGTTGTGAGTTGTTTTCATTCATGGATGGTTTTTCAGGATATAAACAGATTCAAATCAAACTTGAAGACCAGCATAAAACATCTTTTATTTTTCCTAGGGGAACATTTGCATATCGTAAGATGCCTTTTGACATGAAGAATGTTGGAGCCACTTTTCTGCGGGCCATGTCTTTTTCTTTCCACGACCTTAAACATATAGTCGAGGCTTATCTTGATGATATAGCATCACGCTCTCGCAAGAGATCTGATCATCCCACACACCTCTGACTAATCTTCGAACGATGTCACTACTATTGGATTCACTTGAATACTAACAAGTGTAGTTTTTGCATGACGTCGAGTCATCTCTTAGGTTTCATTATTTCAACAATAGGGTTCATGGTTGATCCTCTTAAGGTTGAGGCAATAGTTCATTTGCCTCCCCCGTGCACAATACCCCATCTTTAGATCTTACAGGGGAAAGCAAACTTTATTTGGAGTTTTGTCACAAACTACGCCAAGATCACTAAAGGGTTCATGCATCTAATGAAAAAGGCAGTCCCCTTCTGTTTGGACGAAGCCGCTCAATGCTCTTTTTAAGCATTGAAATGCACCCTTACATCTGCCCCTCTACTCTGACCTCCCAGTTATAATAGATATTTCTTGTTGTACTTGGCCATGCATATTTGACCATTGACATGGTATTGGTTCAAGAGGATTATCTGCTTAAGGAGAATGTTATTTATTACCTGATTCGAGGCCTGTTTGGGATGAAACTCAACTATTCCTATGTTGAGAAGCTTTCTTTGGTAGAAGTGCATGTTGTACAATAGTTTTGTCATTACATTTTGCTTCACAAGACCACCATTATTGTCGTTGTAAATCCCTTTCAATATGTGTTGACATGATGGGTCATTGGAAGAAAGATCAGTAGATGGATTTTAATCCTCCAAGAATTTGACTTGGATTTTGTTTTCGTGGAATCCAAAAATTCGTTGGTCTTTGTGGAACTTATTTCAGAACTTTCAGTCGAATCAAGTGATGTTACACCCAAAGAATCACATATTCAAACCCCTGGTATGGAGATATAATAATCTATATCCATAATTTGAAGTGCCCTTCTTCTTATTCTTGCGAAGAACGTCGATGAACTCACCATCAGGAACAAAACTATCTCATACTCGATGACACTTTGTATCATTGAGGCACATATTGTATTCTTTGACGATGCCTTATACATGAGGAAGCAGAGCTCATTCTTAATGACTACCACACTGGAGCATGTGGTGGTCATTTGTCTGGGTTGGAAACAACCCAAAATATTGTACGTGCCGGTTACTTTTGGCCTACGTTAATTAAATATTGCATTGAGTCGGTCAAGAAGTGCCACCCATGTCATATCTTTTCTTAGGAGATGCAGGCACATTCTTCTCCCATGTTTCCCATCATTGTTGTTGGTCCCTTCACTAAGTGGGGGATTGATTTTACTACATGTCACCCGACTTCATCCAGTGGGTATCGTTACATCATCGTAGTGGTATACTACTTCACAAAGTGGGTTGAGGCTATGCCAATATTTAACAATGATGGAGAAACAACATTTATTTTCATTTTTAACTAGATAGTAGCAAGGTTTGGCATCTTGAAGGAGATTGTCATTGACCATGGCAGTCACTTCCAAAACAAAATGATGACCGAGTTAACATCAAATCTTGGGTTGAGGCAAGAACATTCATCACCCTACTACCCACAAGCGAATGGTCAGGTTTAAGCTATGAATAAGTCTCTCAAGTCTATTCTTCAGCGGGTGATCAATTCTACCAAGTCAAATTGGAATTTAATGTTGTACTTAGTGTTCTGGGCCTACCAAATGTCTATAAAGAATGCCATTAGTTTCTCACCTTTTCAACTTGTATATGGGATGGAAGCAGTCTTACCTATTGAGTGCCAGATCTCATCTTTAAAGTTGGAAGTGTAGTTACCGCCAGACACTTCACCGCTTGAGGAACACCTATTATATATTGAGCAGCTCGATGAGAAACACCGTGATGTAGCCACACCTAATGAGGCTCATAAACAATTATTCAAGTGTCAATATGATCGGTCTATTTGTCCTCATATTTTCTTTGAAGGTGATATTACCATGGTCCATGATGAAGACAAGGATCCCCTAGACATACGAAATTTCAAACCGATGTGGTTCAAACCTTTCATCATGAAAGAGGTCTTAATTAAGGGCGCTTACCACCTTGTTTACTTTGAGGGAAATACCTTGGAAGATCCTATAAATGGGCTCTACCTCAAGAAGTATTACTCTTAGGTTGGTCACCTGGGTGACTTCTTGTACATATGTATAGTTCTTATATATTTTTTTGTCCTTTTTGTTTTATGGATGTGTCATTATTTATGTCATATTTTTCACTATGGTAGATGTCAAGTGAATCAGAGGTGTTCTTTGGGTTCACAAAAGATGCTAGCCGACACACTTGGAGACTTGCTTCTGCAGCTTGGGTGATTTTCACACCTGAAGGCTAGTTGCTATCTTTTGGAGGTATCTGTTTAGGTGACGCCACAAACAATGTCGCCGAGTAAAGCGTAGTGATAGAGTTTCTTAGTGACGCTTTGTTGCATGGAATTTATCACCTTTGGGTATACTTATATGCCCATCTCGTTGTGTCCCAGTTAAATGGAGTTTACCGCGTATATGATCCTACTTTACACTGACATTTCCTTAGGGTACATCTCTTAGAACGTTACTTTGATTACATTACATATATCCATGTTCCTATGAGATTAAATCAAATGACAGATACTCTACCTAATCAAGTATTAGATTGACATGTTGCACACACATAAAAAGAAGAACACACATACACATGTACATACATTTGTAAAAAATGTGATCCATAAGACAAATAAAGATGTAAATATATATATGTGTCAAAATGTCAGGACTACATAGGTGGGCGTGAATGCCTCAAAAAACAAGGTTCAGTATACATCACAGGGATTATTCCCTCGTAAAATATACAAAGTTTCTCTCGGCATATAATATTCCAACCTATCCAAGCTCGGGGCCTATTGGCCCTGCCATAGTGAATGACGATGTTATCCAAACACCAAAAAAGTTGTACCCAAGTTAGTGGCACCCCCACTACATGAGGCCGCATGGAAGGTGGAATATCCTCGATCTCGGCCATAGGAAATGTATGAGTGAGCGCGGTAAGGTTGTGATCCACCCACCTCAAAAATCTCTCAGCCTCTCCGGCTGGAGGTCCCCATGCACCTGCTGGTACACCGGCTCTTGCTAGTCCCACCTCTTGTCAAGGACATCGTCGAGTCCTCATGAAGTCTGTCAGGCATACTAGTCCCACATATGTACATAACAGATACATAGGAGTCAGTACTTTGATGCATATAAAAATGATATATATAAAAAAAATTAAAAATTAAATAACTATAAAAACATGTTACCTAGCTCTCCTCTCTCCTCTCTGGGAGGCACAAACATGTATGGATCTCTAGAAAAGTTGATTCCAGCATAGGGGTAGTCCTCTATCACTGCAATCTTCCATTCCCACTAGTAAAATAATTTGTCGTCAAAGGCCTCTATGGTCCTCCCTCCCCCTATCGTGGTAGTAATGCTTCCCATATACATACTGCTGGGAAGGAGGCCACATGCCCCCAAACATTCTCTCTGGGACTCAGACTGCGCACTCTCTAAGAAGAAGAATGAGTAAAGGATGGTGTTTAACCTGAAGTTCTTGTTGCTATGCTCACGACACTTTGTCAACTGCCTCTTCATGCATGTGAGCATAGTCACTCTAGTCATATATATGTGCCTCTTGTCACTAAATTTGACAATGAATGTGTGCCCTAGAAGCCTAGTGAAGGGCCACAGATCCAGTAATCAGCACAATAAGTAATAGGATCACCCTCAGTGAAAAGATGGTGATATTGTGAATGGGAACTTGAGAACCTACCTTATAGATGTCAGCCACACAATACATCTTGATGTAGTCCTCGATGTTGAAATGCCCAGGGGGAAATGTTCGCATATTGTCTAGTTCCCCTCTCCTCAAGAGGCTAGTCAAGAAGTGAATATCCTCAATCGTTGGAGTCAACGACTACCCATCTATCATGAGTGCCTCTACATCTAGATGCCAATAGTCTACCAGGGTATTCAAAAACATGGGTTGTGCGCTCATAAATGGACACCAGAAGAACTTCCACAACCCACATTGTTTCAATGCGACAATGGAAGCAGGGTCCTCATCGACCAGTATATCAATTTCCTCCTATTCCCTCTCCCTCCATTGGACATACATCATGTTCCATAACAAATAAAAAGGGATTTAGCTATTGCATTCTTAATTTTTCCATGCTTTTGAGGGTGTACAAGGGTTGTTTTGGTCACAATCACATATGTATGTAGGAAGAGTGTTTTCTACCTGAGTACATACACGGGCTATCCTTGGAAAAACTGCGTACACACAGAGCCTCTCTTGTTTAGGAGAGCGAGCCCCCTAAAAAAAAAAAAATGTATAAATAAGGAATTGAAATGAAGCAGGGATACATTTGTACTTACATGGTTTGAGTGGAAGTTCATTTCGTCCATTGAAGCTCTCAGAATCAATTTCTCTAGCAAAGGGGTTTTTTTACATTTTGGTTAATTTCAAATTACAATGGTGAAAATGAGATGTCAGCTTCTATTTATAGACATTTTTTGCCCTTTTCGCCACTTTTTGACCCCCTTTGTCATTTTTTCTAGCTTGGAAATCATTTAATTTCATTCCTGAGTTTCTTATTGGATGTTACGATACACTTTGCCTTTTGGTTTGGTAACTTTTGGGGAGATGGGTCACTTTAAGAAATCCTTTGGTAAAAGTCATTTTTTCCAAATTTTTGCATATAAGTTAGGATTTCACTCCACTTTCTGCGTCTCGTTGTCTTTTCCTCTTTGCCATAAGATCGATCCCACCGAAGTGTGACACAGTACCTTCATTAATTATTTATAAGTGTCGTGATTAGGTGGTAGATCCTACCTTTACATGGATTCCCTAGATAGATCCTTGTTGCATTTTGGCATCCATGTTGTCTATAATGACTTTAGTCTCGAGATTCCTTTTTAGTCCTGTCATGATTACGATATTGAGCCTCATTCATCTGATGCACCATCACTTTTGGCCTCACCCTTGAGACTCCCAAAATGAGCACGCTTTGTTGTCTTTCAAGCTCGCTTTGAAATTCGAAAGAAACATCCGATGAGACTACATTTATGCTTTTTGATCTTGTCTGGATTAAATAAGAAAAGTAACCTTTGGAGTCTTCTTTAATCCCTTTTCAGACTCTCTAAACATGAAAAGATTATCGAGCGATCTTGTTTCCCTTCATGGTCGCCAAAATCAAATCTAAAGGCACATCTAACCTGCAATATTTTACCCCTTTTTCGGTTTGGATGGTCAATTGTATGAATAATGGTATACTCTAAGAACCTCGATTCGCTAGAAGAGTATTCTCAAGTATACGTTTAACCCTTTTTCAGGTCGAGGGACTAAATTTATGAAAAATAAACATTCTCCTTGGTTTTGGTTTATAACCTTTTTCGGGCCTTAGAGATTACTTATGAAAAAGGAACCCCCATGGAGTCCATAGTTAAGCTCTTTTCAGACTCCCTAAAATTGAAAAGATTGTCGAGTGACATTGTTCCTTCACACTCATTAAATTGGTCTAGAAGAACATCTACTGGCATGAGTTTACCCCTTTTTTCGGCCTGTAGATTATAGAAGAAAAAGGTACGCCTCAGGAGATTCATCTCTCCCGGAGATTTTTCCTCAGTAACTTTTAAAATTTTTTGAGTTAAGGGGACTAAAGTCAGAAAAGTTTGTGAGTCCATAGTTAATCTCTTTTTAGACTCCTTAAAATTGAAAATATTGCCAAGTGATCTTGTATTTGTCACACTCGTTAAAATGGTTTTGAATAGATGTATTTACGGTGTCATTTTACCCCTTTTTCGAACTGACTATACTATCTCCGAAAAGGTACTCCTTGGAGTCTTCTTTTACATTTTTTCAGACTCTCTAAATGTGAAAAAACTACCGAGCTTACCTTCTTTGGGCTCATTAAAATTACATTGAAGGGGGTTTCATTGTGTCTTACTAATCGCATTTTCATATCTGTGTCTTTGGCCTAATTTCGGCTCTGTGTTTATCTCAATTGAAGCTTTGAAGCATGCCTTATACACAATCCTTGTAGCACTTTTCCTCTGCAACCTGACACCTTGACCCATGGAGTAATTTTCATCGAGTGTCCTTTTCCTGCACATGTCTCCTTTCTCTCATAATTAGTGTGTTCCTTTCGCCTGGAACTAGTATGATTTATTGTGACACTCGTTACTCCTTTGTAACATAGCATTCTTTTATTCTTTTTCAAGATCTTTAAAAAATTGAAAAAGACAAAAAAATTAAAAAACCAAAAAAGAGGGGATGGGAAATATATATTCCTTTTTGGCAGCACAATGAGTCTCCCTTGGACAAAGCACATCCTTACGTTTGTTCATCAAGAATTGGGATCTAATATGACCTTAGGAAGCTGTTCTCTCTACATAGAGTTGTGTACTCCTCGGTTTGGTTACTCTTCCAAACATGTGGAGAGTTTGTGTTGCCTCCTGCATCGTGAACTTATGTCAATGTCATGCTGCCTAAGTCTAATCATCTTTCGTGATTTTTTCCAAGGGAAGTTTCACCCAACCTGATTCTTTATTTCTATAGTTTGTATATTGAAATCATGACCTGACCATCCTGAAAGTCTAATCAAGTCCTGATTCAAAATCAACGAAGTTCTCTACCCGATCATTGAGATCCTCTTGTTTTTTCTTGACGAGTCATCGAAGACCTCTAGGTAGTGAATTCATAAAATCACATTGTACTCCTACCCGAGTTTTGAATATCTTGAAGTTATTGCTTGAGCTATGAATACCTCATCTCCAGCCATCAGGCGTTATTGGCTTCTTGAAAATGGATACTATACTTGTATATATTTGATTTTGAGATGTAGATCCACTATGTATTTCTCATGGCTACACTTTATATAGTTATATGACATGGATCTACAGTTTATTTGATTTGAAACCATGATTTATTTCATCCCGAGCATGGGTATGCCCACCTCAGAGAGATAATTTTTATTTTGTAGATGGCACCTCCCAAACTCTGGTCCCGGGCTCACCCATTTTCATACATTTGTGAATATTTTGTAATGTATTTCAACCATCAGATGCTCTTCTGACCTCACACATTATGGGGCATATGTTATAACCCTAAATTTCTCTACACATGCTTACATGGCCTTTAACCCTCTTACTTGCATTTTTTCCAAAGCACTGCTAAGTTGCTCTTCTTAAAAATAATTTTTTGAAGATGTACGCACCCTGCACTAGTACTTCCCGTGTACATATGCTTGTTGCAGCACTACAACTCACGTACATATTCATTATGCACCATTACAACCCGTGTATACTTGCAAAAGTTGCAAGGAATTTGTTGAGTTTATGGGCTATTGGGTAGTTTCCCAACTAATCCACCTGCTATAGCCCATCACCCAACCAAATAATCATCCTTTTGTCATATAAAATAAGGTGTTGGGGTCTCATTTCACATCTAAGCATAAGAAAAGAGAAACTCTACCCTATTTCACTTCCCCTCCTTGCCCAAGATATTGCAACCCTTTTGTGAGAATTACCTCAACATTCCATCATTAACCCCTTCTCTTCCATTTTAACCCATTCACTTCCCAAGAAGAGATCAAAAGGTTGAGAGGAGAAGACATACAAAGGTGCATTTGGATCTTGGTGAAGAGGATCCTAGACCAGGTTCATGGAATGGTATCCAACTTTGATTGTAAAGGTATAATCATTGAGTTATTAATAAAATAATTACTTTTCCTGTCCCAAATCATGGTGTAGTGAATGATTTTATTGATTTATTTTTTGACATTCTAACAACTAACCCTAACTTGTATCTGGAATAGCATGCTTGTAGTTTTATGTTTGTCAATATTTGGATGCAGGTCAACCCTGGGAGGAGGCATGTAGTCAAAAAAACTTTCAAGTGTGAGGGGATCATCACCAGACATGGAGTAGAGGTATAGTTACCCAATATCCCTCATCTTTTCTTTTCTTGTATTACCTTTGGTATGTTTGGGTTAGTTTAGAGAATTAGTTGAATTTTAGATGTTTAATTGATCTGCCTACATTTTGAACCCCAATTTAGTCATAGGGGGTTTTTCCTGCTAGCCCTCCAATAAAGGGGTTTGAGCAGGCACAAAACCCATGTCTTTGATTCTCGTAGAGAAGCCTGCCAATATGCCAACCTCCAACTGCACTGTGCTCTGAGTACCGGATGGAGGATCAGATGGAGGACTGGACAGAGGACTAGACTTAGGGACGAATAGAGGACCACAAACATCTCTCAATCCATCCACAATTTCAGGAAACAAAGAGCATGGGACCCAATTGTGAATTTTAGGCACAAAACCCATGTGTTGTATTTTTCTGATTCAACTTCATCCTCCCAAAAATTGATCTCAAAGTTCCCTTCTTGGAAAAGGGCCGAATCGAGGGTTGGATCACGTTTTTGGCCTGTTGCAAGAAAACTAGAAATATTAATAAATCATAATCACTCAATTGAAGATAAACTAACATAAAATCATCACAAAACAATGATTACACATACCTCATGTTGTCCATGGAAAATTGATGCACAAAACCCGATAATGCCTTCGAAAAGAACTAAATAAAATAATAGAGCATATAACTTCCATATGCAAAAGATATTTTGGGCATTGGAAATATAGGAAAAACACAGAGTCATCATTTCCCCCATGTCTAAGAGTTTGTAGGTCCCTCTGCAACAAAAATGGGTCGCTAGACATAGAGATACTTATGAAGGAGGGGGTATATTATCTTTAGATGCCTCTCCCTCACATCCTGGAGAATTTACTGTTGCTTGAAGGACAACATTGTCATGGTACAAATGACAATCCATGATTTCACGTTCTATGAGACGCTGGATTAGTTGAGCATTCTCTTTTTGCAATTTCTCAACAATTGGGAATTGATCAGATTTTTCAAGAGAGGAAGGCTTAGGCTTCTTAGTAGATGTAGAAGGCATGTCACATTTGGTAGAAGGTGTTGAAATCTGAGGAGAGGGTGTAACGATGTCCTAATGAGGAAGAATAGGTGTGACAGGCTCAAACTTTATTTCTTTGGCAGGCTCAAATTAGTTTGCAGAATCTTCTCTAAGTTTCTTGTGAGGGATTTCATGGTCAGAGGACAACTGGATAAGATCTATGGTAGTTGGAGGTTAAATCAAATCGCATAAAATATTTGATCAATGTCCAAGTTGGATACTTGGACATTATGATCATAAAATGAAATCATAAATTAAATTCTCCCTTTTAACAAGTTTAAAAGATAGATACACCACCTTTAGTAATCTTAATTCATCACTTCAATGAATATAATCAAACCCCAGTGATCATACCTGAATGAAAGCATGAAAATCACATTTTCAGTTGCAGCGTTTATACAATACCTTATCCGTGTTATGAACATAAAATACATATAAATAGATGTTCATAACATAATAATTAATTAGTAAATAGTAATTATTAATAATGAAAGGACATGTTCTCAAAAGACATGTCTAGTGGTGAAAGGGCACCCCTGTGTGGGTATATAAACAAGACCTCATTCTCAATTGTAATCATCATCTTTTTATCAATTATTTATAATTTATATATCATTATACATTGCATACTTGGTTATATACTACATTTGTATCAGAGCAGATCGGTCCTCCCCAATTCTCCACAACCATATCATAAAATCACACCCACTCATGCCAAGCCTTCCACCATATCCCTCACACCCCCTTTCCATCTCCCGTAGCTTTATTTTTCCCCAACCTATTTCCCTTCCCACATTGTTAAAGACAAATATATTTAAAAATTCTTGTAACCCCTTCCTGTTTGCCCACGACCTGTCCCACTCGTCTCCCACACTGTTGTTCCATCCCTGATCCAGACCCTTGTCCCGTCTCCTATCCCTTCTCCTATCCCTTCCCATAACCCCCTATTCCCGTATCTCCCTCCCCCCGTATCCCCCATTTTCTCCCCTTTTACTCCACACTCTCGTAGCTTCTCTCCACCCCCCCACGACATGTCCCATCCCCTCTCTCGTGCCACTATACACTACGCACACCCATACACTACCCGTTCCCTCCCCTTCTCCCACTTCCCTTCCATATCCCATTCCCAAAAACCCCTGTCGTAACCCTTCCCGTACCTCATTCCCGTAAACCCTCCCCGTGGCCCTTACTATAACCCTGCACATATCCTTCAACCCCGTGACCTGTCCCATCCCCTTCTCCCATTCCCCTTCCCTACCTGTAACCTATCCCGTAACCCCTTTCCAAATCCCCATTTCCATAACCCCAACCCGTAAACCTCCCCGTGACCCTTACCGTAACCCTGCCTGTATCCTCTACCCCCTGTAACCCTCTCGTAGTCTTACTCCCACTCTTAATTTGTGTGCAACCCGTCTCTATCACCCTGTCGGCCACCTCCATAAAATAAATCATCACACCCCCTCATTGAGTCGTACCCTCTTAAAAAAAAAAATTTGAACAAAAGTAATATATATATATATATATATAAGTAATTCATAATATAATTTTTTTTGCACATATTCTTTAAAAAAAAAAAACAAATTAATAATAAATAAATATATATATATATATTATTTTTAGCAAGTGGAGCAGCGAAAGACAGTACAATCAATCAAAATTGACGAAAAATATTCACCCCCAAGTACCAGGAAAATGGCAAAATTAAAAAATCAAATTGAAAAAATAGACCAAGAATGCAAAAACACCCGACAGTTACTCGAAAAAGCATTACAAAAAACTAATGACAAATTGCGAGAAGAAATAAAGGTCAATAATGAAGCACTCAAACAAGAACTAACCCAAAATTTAAAAGAAGAGATTTCAAAAGAAGTTGGAAACGAATTACGAAGAGGCAGAGAAATTCTAAAACAGGATCTTAAAGACAATATTTTTCAAGAAATTGGGATTATCTTACAACAAGGATGGGAAAAATTTAAAAAAGAAATAACAGAAGAATTACAACAAAGTCTGGGTCTAATAACACAACTGCAGCAAACAAAGCATGATGAGATCTTAAAGTTAATAAAAGATCAAGGCTACCAACAAGTTCCCCAATCACAATCAAATGATTCAAGCACTTCTAACACATCCCCACCTCCACCGCCACCACCTCCCTACAATTCAAATCATCAAACCACATCACAATATCAACACCTAATGATTTATCCACCCAAAGCCAAAATTGAACTATCAAAATACAATGGCAGCGATAACCAATGTGTGGCTTGGTTTAACAAAACTGAAG
>SNQJ01S0183665.1:3490-18967 GCA_010110895.2 Picea sitchensis | reverse complement strand
CTAGGGATGAAGGTAGAAAGTAATTTCTCTTCGGTCATATCTGCATGCAAAGTTTGAACTCTATTTGCTAGTCCGTAGGGAGATTTTCCCAACAACATTAGGTTTAGTACAACATGCGACGATCCAGTATAGTCTCACCCCTAACATTAGGTAGGGTGTGACAATACTCCTTAACAGGTCTTTTACAAAGGAAAATAAAACTTCTTCTCTTAGGAAAAGTTCTTCTCCCTTCTTTCTTCAGGAATTTGGGCCACTGATCCTTCTAAAGACAAAGGATAGGTTTACATCATTAACGGTCATAGGGGTGACGAAAATAATGTGTAACTGAGAGCCCCCCAAAGTATGAAGTTAGAACAGAGTGATAGCTGAAATACTTTGTCGAGAGTGTGTATGGAACAGAGTGATAGCTGAAATACTTTGTCGAGAGTGTGTATGGAACAGAGTGATAGCTGAAATACTTTGTCGAGAGTGTGTATGGAACAAAGTGATAGCTGAAATACTTTTTCGAGAGTGTGTATGGAACAAGGAACACGTAGGTCGGAAACTTGCCAACAAACAAGGAAATACAGTACAATAATATATCATCACTGAGTTAGGCATTCCCATACTCATAATACAAATGAATCAAAGAATACATGCCAACATGAAAATATCCATGTCAAGTAAGACAGGTCATGGCCACCAAAAATACACCATGGATCCATGAAAATATAACTCAAATCTAAACATAGCAACCAAAAATACATTGTGGATCTATGGTCGCCAATTTTGTTATCGGAGATATCGATAAGTGCAGACACAAACTGATCTCCCTAGCTTCACTACGAAACTAGAACAAAACAAGACAATACACTACTCTTTCCTTAGATTTAAATTATCAAATGATAAAGGGATCTATAACATACCTTTTAAATATCGAAGATCTGACTTCGTCAATGCAATCCAAGCTCCGTTGTAAGGCTTATGGAGAAATATTTGCAAAGGAACACAAGCCAACGAAGACAAGAATAACATAGTCTATTTGATATGAAATTATGTACGTGATCAAGGAGTCATACAATATGGACAAATAACAGTCATATAGGAAAGAAAAGTATATTTGTATTAAATAATGTGGAAGAAAGATACAACCAAATGCCTTGATGTTGCCAGGTTCCTTTCAACAATTCCTTTCTTCCCACACACTTATTCTCCAAGGATTTTGAGACTATGGATCTGAAAATCACTCACAATCTATCTTGACAAAGCAAAGCTCAAATCCAACATACAAGTTCCAAAAACTATAAGATACAAAACTTAAGAACCTTCCAACTTTTCCAATATCAATCCAATCTAACTTTTTCCATGAGAGCTCCTCTCCTTTTATAAGATAAAGAGGATAAGGTGAGGAGGTTAGGATGATTCCACTAAATCAAAAAAGTGAGTAAGATCCAAACCGATCAGAGGCCACCTCACCATATAAGCTTGTCCTTCTAGAAGCATCGAGAAGATGCTCATTTTTCCCACGTACGAAAATCGCCGCACCCCTAGAACTGAGTAGAGTGCGACGACATCGCAGGTTAGGTTTAGTAAAACATGTGATGATCTGGGATCATCGCACCCCTAACATTAGGTAGGGTGTGACGATCCTCCTTGATAGGGTTTTTACAAAGGAAAATACAACTTCTTCTCTCAGGAAAATTTCTTCTCCCTTCTTTCTTCAAGAATTCGGGCCACTGATCCTTCTAAAGACAAATGATAAGTTTACATCATTAACAATCATAGGAGTGATGAAAATAATGTGTAACAAATATGACAACACTTGATGTTGTTTAAGCCTAAGAAAATTGGCGAAGCTAGTGTTCAAGCACAATACCTTAGACCTATAAGGGAATATTAGTTGTACTACTCTTTAAAAGGAAGTAGCATTGGTTGGTTACCATCACAAGGAAGATAAGGAGATGACAAGGTTGTTATACATCAATATCCACATGGATTTCATATAGCCAATTTTTTCACTAAACTTGACCTTCACTTTAACAACCACCATATTAGGATGAAAGATGCAGACATCCATAAGACCACCTTGTGTACAAATTATGAGTTTTTATTGATGCCCTTTTTTTATAGCAAGATTTGCCTCACCCTATGCAATCTTTCATAGAAGGCCTTTTTCCATTTCCCTATGCAGACTTGTAATCCCTTTTTGAAAATCCCAGAGATTAAAATACAATTTTTCCACATATATGCACCTTTCCTACTATACAACATGCATATACATAATTTTCACCACTACAATCCCCATACATCAGAAAATGTGCCCAAAATTGAAAAATGGTGTCCGGTTTCCATGTCATGTCATGAGATCAATGATACTTCACCTTCCATATACTTGAAACGTTATGAATCGACTCTTCAGTTCCAATTGAAGGCTATAAATGGGCCATATCCGAGCTATGGAAAAGAGGAGAAAGAATTCAAATTTGAGAGAAAAGTTACTCTGGAGGAATTATTCACTTCACATTGAGTCTGCATCCCTTTATCACTTAAGTATGAACACAATGTTCAGCCCCCAAACTCTTCCATTATTGATTGAGAACTTCATTGTCTCTCTTACATGAGCTTGCCTTTGGTGGAGGATTGAAGTGGTGAAGACCCAACTAGAAGGAACTTAGTTTCTCGGTTCTGAACCATGTCGACACGGAAGTCTGTAACTTGTTCACTTATGTTGATTATATCTGAATAGAAATACTATTTTCTTGTCCAATTAATATCTTGCAAATATTTGAATTATTATTTCATGGGCATATTTGTTATGAATGTTTATGGATTATGTTATTGAATGTGCTAACATCATATATTATCACCATATTCTTGCATTGCTTGGTTGTTGAAGACTAGTTGTAGGTATATTGCTTTGGCTCAAGTGCTCAATGGTGGACTTCATCGAATGTATGGACAAGGTAGGCCTTTTCTCTTGTCTTGATAGAATATTTATTTATGTAGCATACTTGAGAATAGAGTTGATTTATGCAGTCATTTCCGTCTGTTTTGGTTTACCCCTAGCCATAAAGAGATTTTCCTCGTAACACTTTTTCCATTTGTAATTCTTAGTCCACCTTCTAGAACCTCATGAACAAGATATTTCGACAATTCCAACTCAGTTTTTTTTTGTTATTCTTTGATGATATTTTGATCTACAACAATACATAGGAATACCACATAGAGAATCTTGATATAGCCTTAGAACTCATACAAGTCCACCAGTTATTCATGAAATGATCCAAATGTTCTCTTAGGGATTCAAAGTTTGAATACTTGGGTCACACTATAAGTCACTCGGGAGTATGAGTTGATCCCGAGAAAGTCATAGCTATGCAATATTCTCCCCATCCAAAGACCTTGAAGAGACTTCATGGATTATTAGGAATTATAAGATACTACATGAAGTTTTAAAAAAATTATGGAAACATTGTTTCTCCCTTATCCGTACTACTAAACACAAATGCCTTTGTTTGGAATGAGACCACCAAACACACCTTCTTAGGTTTAAATGATTCCATGTCCATGATTCCAATATTAGGAGTGTTAGATTTTACTAAGAATTTTGTCCTGGAATGTGATTCCTCGAGAAGAGGTCTTGGAGGTATTGATGAAAGAAGATCACCCTTTACCATTCACCATTAAGAATTTATGTGACCACAATTTTGGTAAATCAACATATGAGAAAGATATTATGGCCATCTTGCATGCAATAGAGAATTGAAGTCCATATCTCATAGGGTGAAATTTCCAAATAAATATTGACCATCGTAGTTTAAAGTAATTTCTTGAACATAGGTGTTGATGTAAAATACCGTCTTATGGTCTTAAGGTCAAACTCAGGAGGATGAAATCCCCATACATTTTTATAGAGGTGGTACTCCTCTTTTCCTTTAAAATTATATGCAAAAATATATACAAAGTCTAAGAAGGACCAGGCTTCTTTGAAAATAAAATAAAATAAGTATTCATATTCAAAGGAAAACTTGAGATTTGGAACAAAGATCTTTCAAAAGGGATTATATACGATATCTTAGAAAGTTCATAAATCAAATGAGTATGATAATAAAAAGAAAAACATTTCCATCACAACATTCATCATGACAATGAACAATATCCACAGAACGGAGACTAGGAATATGGACCACATATGGAAGACAACTTTAAATGATAATTTCATTAAATAAAAAAAATATTATGATAGATACACATTTGAAATATCAATCTTTTTTAGAACACAATAATGTAGTATCCCAAAATAGTTCTTTGGGAGTCTAAAAAATAATATAAGTCATTAAATAAAAAAGGAAATGTCTTTAAAGTAAAATTTTGTGTTTTCCCTTCAAAGAGGATTGGGATAGGGCTCCCATAGACCATGAAATGAAAAGACTTAGAAAAAAAGAGGAAAATAGTCACAAATCAACATGGTTTTCAAAGATTACTGAGGAATAGAATGTAATATAAAAAATTATTGTAGAAGAAATTATATTAAAGGGAGAGACAAAAAAATTTCTTAACTCACTATGATGGATAGTTTCCATAACCCATCACTTTCTTCGAGGTTCCCCTTTTGTATATTCTTGTTATGGTTGAGGTGGCGTAACTGCTACAACTGCTTCTTGATTTTCTGGCTCAGTGATTTTAATTAATTCTTTTCTTAACCATTCCTCAATATGTTCCCTTAAGGGAGCCACAATGATCTCATGCCTAGTTTTGATCTCAAACAATTCATTTTCCAATTATCTCAAATCCATACCTGACTGATACAACGTGTCATCCACTTCATCATTTCTATTAATATACTTGGCTAGCCAACTTTCGACAACCTCTTCTTTAGAGAACACTATTGTCTTGGTAAATTCATTTTCCCAAGATACCTTTAATGCATTAAGTTGTTCTATTAATGTTTATTTTGATGAGAGTAGTGTATCCATTAATAGATTTGAGCCATCAAGTTATTTTGTGAGATCAACAAGATTCAATAATAAATCACTTCTTTTATTTTTTAAACATTTAACTCACTTATCATTTCTCTGAAATTTTTAATTCTCCTGAACCAACATGCATCGATCTATTTCATCTAGGTATTTTAAGGAAGTTTATATTCTCTTCAGTGGGAATCAGTTAAGCTTGAGACTTTGGCCGAGAATGTACCCACAATGTCCTTGAAGAATCATTCAATGTTCTCCAGATCTTTCTATAGATATTCCTTGAAATTTGTAATTCTTGTTGAAAAATTGGTAGCACTTTGAGAAGGATCCCAAATTTATTGAATTAGGTATATTATTTTGTGTATTGCATCCCCAACATACTTTCTTATTTCTTGCAGCAAGTTTGATGAGCCTTTACATTACTACTTCTTTTTGGGATGTTTTCTAAAACAAGTGTTGGTTGAATTGTATTTAGGGGCTATGGAAATAAAGGTCCCGACATTAAGGTTGCTTCTAATTCTTTTATCTTTTGTTTCAATTCTAAATATTCTCTTTCCATAGTATCAACAAACCGCTTCAAGGCTTCTCCAGTTGCACTGTGGAATTGCGCAATTTTCAATGGTGCAACTCCATCAAAGTCAATTATTGATTTCCACTTTTCTGATGATTTTTGTTTCTTGTATTAACTTTTTCAAGAAAAAATTTCTTGGACACTTGATTGTAGGCCGCGTGGTGTAAATTTATAGATTCTTCCTACAATATTTATGGTTCCTAGGTGATTAGGGATTCAATAATTTCTCTAGTCTCCAATAGTCTTTGCTCATACCAACTGGGTTCTTCAATAAATTCATCAACATCCATAACTCAAGGGATTTCTCAGGTTCAGGTATGCTCAACCATGTTGCTTGTGTATTTATTTTTCTCTTAATGGAATTATACATGGTATGAGATTTCTCAATATTTTTCCTTGGTGGGTCCTTATCCACACCATTTTCCGAGCATCCAGCTAATGTTTTTCTCATTTCAATACCATTGGTCTTATGTTTTGTTCTCGATGGAGTACTCTACTAGGAAACCATTGGTGAATTAGGGTTTTCTCTGCTACTTCTCTACCATGTTGTCATTAACCTTCATTGGTACTGATAAATTCTTCCATGTTATTTGAAACTTGGTTTATCGTGATTTTAGGGAGATCTAAATTATCTCTGCCTCCTTGAAATTGTTCAATTTTGGTGAAATATGAAGAATACCCAATTGATGCCATATGTGCAGTGAACTTATCATCTGGGTCAAAATCCTCAACAAATTTGGCTTCCTTTAATCCGAGTTGGTCAAGATGGCCTGCAAGTTCATCAACATGGGTTATGTGATTTCAGTGAATTCTCCAATTTTTTGTGGCAGGGTTATGAACTGATTTTTTCTCTTATCGTTGAAGAAATGGGCCCAAGTTTTATACCGTCTGCACATTTCCTTGGAATAATTTTTTTCTGATACATAAAATGGGAGGAGAAAAGGATTTTATTCACCCTTGAACAACCCGATAACACTAAAATCCTAAGAAGTCTATAAAACTCCCTAACCCGTGAAAAATGTGGCAGATTCAAGAGACAACCTTGATGTACTAAGGCCAAAAATAAACATTTTAAATTCTAAAATGAATTTATTGTGAATAAGGTAAAAGTTATATTGAGCTTTGTATCTATACAAAGACAAATACCATGCATAAATTGTTTCCATATTGAAATCGATGTTCCTTTCCCCCAACAAGTCTTCAAATACACGACCATAGGTAATGACAAAAAAAAGGTAAGAGGTCATATAGAGTTTTTGAGTCTTTTTTAAATAACCCAGTTGAAAAGAAACTTCACTCTAAATAAGTTGGCCCCAGTCTATAATGGCATTTTCATGCAAAGAAAAATGCAGGACACATATAATATTTCTTGGTACATATGCATTGGATTCCAAACCAATAATACAGAAAAACAACGATGCAAACTATCTCTATGGGTATTTTAATGAAGTTACCTCAATCCTGGAAATACTAGGGTTACACTCTGAGTCAACCAAGTAATTTCTTAGAAACTTCTCTCCTCATTTATGTTGTTTCAGGAATCCATTAGCCTCTTCATTTTTACACCATATGGTGGATGTAAGAAGCCATAACATTTTGGAAAATACTAAAGGAGCTAAAGAAATGGGATGATGTCCTTGAAGTTGAATTATTATTTTTCACTGAATTGAACTTATACGCACACCATTGAACAAGCTCTCTGAAATTTGTTACTTATGGAACACAAACAGCTAATGCTATGCCTGAAGTCCAAATTAAGTTGGTCTTTTTCTCGACCAGAAAAAGAGCCTTGTAGTAGTTGTATGTACTCGACCACTAAAAGTCTTGATTCTCATGCTCATGCATGTTTATTGTATCTCCACAATAGAACTCCTTTTTCTTACTTGACATTATTTTCTCTGCTTTTGGATTTGGTAATACATGGTGCTACTGTCGATATTTATAGCTTGGAATATTAGTTTTTATTTAATTTCACCATGTGTTATCCTAATAGTTCAATCAATGTAAATCTTGCTTTAAATTTGTTGGCTTGCATGAGGAGATTTTAATTTATTGCAGGGTTTACAGGTCTTTCACAAATTTAATAATGGTATTATGATTACACAAGTGTCAGTTGATGTGGAAGGGGAAATAAATGTGATGGGAAGTGGTGATGTGATGTCATGGAAGATGAAAAGTGGTAAGTATGGAAGTGTAATATGAGGGTTGGTAAGTGCATTATGTAGTATGCGGGACTATGGACCTACAGATCCTTGCAGTCCTATGATACTAAAGATATGGAGAAAGGTGAGGACTCCCACACAGAAACAAGAAATGTGACTAAGTATAGGAAAATGATCGTTTTGCAGGTCGCGAAGGTAGAGGGTGTATTTTGTAGAATACAAGAATGCATGTTCGAAGGTATGTGGATGATCCAGGAGGATCTAAGAAATGCTCAGAGAGGTCTAGAAGGATCTCAAATGCTCATAGAGGTCCTAGGGGATCTATAAATGCTCAAAATTATACCGTCTCAAATCGTCTCGAAAATTACATCATTGTGTAGATCTCGTTTCCATATTTCCAACGACACAAACGTTTCGTCAAACAAAGCTCGTATGCAAAAATTATGGGCAGTCAAAGTTCAGGTCAATCAGGTCAAGTAAAAAGTAAAAGGGGTAAAAAGAACATGTGTGATGTCTATATAGTGACACGCGACATGACTGTAAAGGTGACTTGGTCACACCCCAAGGTGCCATGTGGACTGATCAGTTGACTGGGAATATGAATTGGAAAGTTGTACCTCCATGCTAACAAGTTTGTTCAATAATCATTAGACATGTGGCATTGAATATCCAATCAGAGGTTGCCACGTGGACACCCCTCATTGACCATTAATGGTTAGTGTTGTCTAAAACTTTTGGAGTCAATAGGGTTCGACCCCATGACCACAAAACTATTAACATAGCCCGCATTACCAACACACCACCACATATGACTTAACATATGTATGGTAAATAAAATATTTAAAATTGTATTAAAGTTCATTTGGGGGTGGAAAGGGACTNAGGGGCGTAACCTTATGTTTTGACGGGAATTTTGTAATATGGTATATACCATATACCAATGAATATTGCCACAGGAGGTTTATTTTTATAACATATTATATATATAGTATATAGTATATAATATATACTATATATAACCATATATTTAAAAACTAACCAACGTATATTCCTTGGAACATAATAGAACCGAAAACCTCTGAGATGTAATCCGAGAGTTTTAACCAATATGCCAAACGCTCCAGATTTGTCGGAGATACCTCTAATTTTAGCATTAAGCTGCCACTAAATTCAGATGGTGGGTTAGGACTGTGGCCTATTTAATGGACACGGATCCCAATGTTTACACACATCCATATGAATAGACTTTGAGGTGCATGGATTCCGATACTGTATGGACTGTACAAAAGTATGTGCAAGTGCAATCTTAATTTTGTGTTGCATCATAAAGCATGCCAAATGGTACCTTGATAAATTTCAAGTGTTTTATATCAATTTTGCATGATTTTTTGCAAGGATAATGAATATGAGTTATGTTTTGTGATTTGAGCTCATTTGTAAAACATTTTTCTCAATTGTCATTAATGGGAATTTAATGCATTGTTTTGTGTGCCAAAGAGCGTGAAATTGAGCTAGTTTGGAAATTGGTTGACTTACAGTCAAAAGTTTCAAAATTTCACAAGGATTTCAATGGTGTAGTTATTTTCTTGTTTTGAGTAATGGAATTTAAGAGAATCCATTAAATTGGCATATGTGAGTCATTTTACATGTGGTTTTTGATGGTTGAGATGGAGAAGTCAATTTTCATTGGATTGAATGGAACATAAAGATGAAACAAAAGTATGTAATTTGAGTTCTTTTATTTTCTGTTGTGTCATCTCATTATCTTCAAGCAAGATAATCTTCAGATTATGATTGTTTCGAGTAAACAACACATCATCAAAATGATGCAAACTACCCCAATACGATCAATAAATTATTTTAGATCAAGTTAGATATTGCATGTATATATGTAAAGAAATAAGTGGTGTCTGAGAATTTTCGGATCAAGTTGGTATCAAAGATAGGTTTGGCATGTGTTGCAAGTTGTTGTTGTGATAATATCCAAGAGTTCAGTTGATGAATACCTTGAAGTATGTTTTCAAGGAAGCAAGATGATTAAAGCTCTCATGAAGCTAATACTTCAAAAGAACATTCATTGGAAAACCCATAGAGAGAATTCTCAATTAAGAATGTAGTTTCATTCTCTTGATGAAGAGAGGCAAAGGCTGCAAGATCGATTGTTATGTCATGAAAATTTCCACATGAGTATTTTTCATGAATTAGAGAGAAATTTTTAGATGGCACCATGAATAAGTAAATTTGGACAAGTAGGGAATGAGATAGTCTCTCTTGCACTATCTCCTTCCAAGAACATGATTGATAAAGAACACTCTTTATATTCCCATCAAGATGGAGAGTGCTCAAGGGTATTTGAAGCAAAGAGAACCTCAGATGAATAAAACCAATATAATAAAATGGCCTTACCTTCTAGTCCAGATAAGAGTAACATGTGCAAGACATATCCATGAAAAGATGTGCATGTTGCAGAAGAAGGAGTGAAGATGTTTCCCATTGTTGAATGGTCTAGTTATCCATGTTCTTCTTGTGGAACTAGCAACCATGATGTGGAAAAGTGTCGAAGATAGTATGTGCAAGTAAATCCATCCAAGAAGAAGGAAGATCATTTCTCAAGTCGCGTGAAAAGGAGGAATGATAAGAAGGGATTGTGGAATAAGGTGATATGCTCTTATTGTGGTAAGAGTGGACACCATATTGGGAAGTACTGGGAAAACCCGAAGGATGTGAAGAAAATTGTGAGAAGACATGTAGCAACTCCAGATGAAGTCAATGGTCTTACTGAAATGCTTGGGAAAGAATAATTCCTGATGGATGGTCTTATAAAAGTTATTTATGAATACATCGAAGAATGGTTCATGGACAATGGCTAATATCGCCAAATGACCGAGATGAGATCAATATTTTTGACTTTCTCATAATCCAACACAGTTTTTTTTGTGGGTTTTGAAATCAATACAAGAAAAGAAATAAGGAGGTATGGATATGTAATGTTCCAACTCGAGTCAAGAGGATTTCAGGGAATATAGAATATGTTGTATGTTGATATTATGGTAGCTGCAGGAGGTATTTACCTCCACGTGTAAACTTGACAAGAATAGAATATTTCAGGAAGCAAGAAGAAACCCTAATGAGTTGGCTAATAACCCTAGAAGACATGTCGGCTCAAGAAGATAACTTTTATTAGGTTATTAGCCTCCAAGAGAAGAAGTCAGCCAGAAGAAATAAAATATACTGAACAGACAGATACCCAGAATGAGAAGTCGGCCCAAGCAGTTAGCCAGAATTACTATAAATACATGAGGTTAGTATTCATTCTGGCAGGCAGTATTAGAATTGTAGAGCAACACTTGTGCACTTTACAGTGCCCAGTTTTATGTGCAAGTTTGGAGGAGAGATGTCATTACAGTTGCTGCAGCTAGCATATCACGTTTGGCTTGGACTATCTCTTAGTGAGGGTTTGGACTATCTGATCAGCTCTTGTTGGTGCGCTATCCTTGGGGAAAGGTGCACTACCCTTTGTTTGGCTATCTAGCCTAGGGTTTGTTTCCGGAGTTATTCTCTGTCAAGGTTAAGGTGCTCAGAGGGTAACTTCTGCCTATGGTTGGGTGACAATAGTGATATTGTCAATGGTAAAACAAGCACATCCATTATATTCTATCAGGTTATGTGTGCACACCTCCTTCATTCAGTATAACCACTGGAAGGAAAACATAGCCATAAATATATTAAGCTTATTGAATAACTGTCGCTAGGTTTTCTACCAGAAGCAGTCACCAAAGCACTGGACCTAGGGCTACTAGCAGGTGTAGTTGCAGAAACCCTAATCCTCTCATTGAGGCACCTTAAGTGAAGGGATTGACCTAATTTGTGGATAGATCAGTGTGCCCTATCCTAGCACATCTCCTGGTACTCTTAGCAAGCCAAGACGTCAAGTTTGAGTTTTTGGTCAAATCTAGGGTTGACCAGGTCAAAGCAGCTATGACTTACTCTATGAAGTCATAAAACAAGTTAGATGGAACCTCTAACTTCAGAGCGTGGAAGACAAGGATTGAACTCATCCTTGCCAAGAAAAAAGTGTTGGATATTGTGAAAGGAAAGATCGTGAAATGAGATTTTGAAGAAGGAAAAGAGAAGGAATCATAGAACGTCGCAGTTATGGAGAAGTTCAAAGATGGTGACATCAATGCCATGAGTATCATAGTGGACTCTATAAAATACCACTTNAATGGTCTTCCCAAGACGTGGGATGCATTTGCCACAAGCATGAGCACAAGGAAGGAGTATCCTACCTTTGAAGAACTTTAGACTTGTTGTGCTCAAGAAGAATCAAGGATCAGTGCAAAAGAGAAACCCCCAAAAAAGTACGATGATCAAGCCTTCACAACAAGGTTCAAGGATTTCAGGAACAAAAGGAATTTTGGCTCCAGGAAGAAAACAAATCAAGAGAAAGATATGTCAAGGATACAATGCTTCAATTGTCAAAATTATGGCCACTACAAGAATCATTGTCCCTAGTTAAGGAGAAGGAAGGAAACACATGAAGCATCAGTTGCCAAAGAAAAGGAACCTACAAAGAAGACTAAGAAGGATGAAAGAGACTTATTCTTCTAAAGGTAACAATACTCTTCTTAGTTTTTGTACATAGTTTGTTTGCATCATCTCTATACATATCTTGTATATCTATCTCTTGGAAGATAATATGTTCCAAGAAAAACTATACCTATGGAAGAACAAAAAGATAAGGATTGCTATCATTATACAAGTTAGATAATACACATGAAAGGATGAAATACATCAAAAAAATCATGTGGAAGCTATTACAAGGTAAGCCGAAATCAGAATCAATCATGAAGAGACTTAGAAGAAGCAAAGACAGAAAGAAGTCAACAATCAAGAGGAAATTGGAGAAAGACTTATGACATTTTGTAGAAGACAATAAGATGGAAGCATGGACTCTGTTAGATGGAGGGAGCCAATTATATATTGCAAAAGACAATAAGGATGCAGACGGAAGCATGGACTCTGTTAGATGGAGGGAGTCAATTATATGCACTCATACATGAAGAAAGGATTAGGAGGGAGATAATCCGATGATCCATTGAAGATGATGAAGTATATATCCATGGTAGAAGCCATGAAAGACAGTACTATATACGTGTTCATTTCAACCGTAGAAGAAGTCTTCTTCGAAGAGAAGCTAGAACAACCAGTCATTGTATTAAGAATAACAAGATTACTAGCCTGATATGAACTCACTAAAACAATCAAGCAAAGGAACTGAAATTTATGATGAAGAATAGTGTATACATGCAAGCATTGGAAGATCTAGAACTAGAGGTTCTCCCAGATGGAGGGAGAAGACTATGACGATTACTTGTTCTAGTAAACCAGACATACCTCTACATGAGTCATTATGTCATCCACAACATCCATGAGTTGGAGTTCTACATCAGATGAATGCAAAGACTAGTATCCAAAGAAATTGAAAAAAGAGCATATGAAGAGCAACCTCAAGACTTTGAGGCATACCGGAAAGAGACCCTTGTATGCAGATGGAAGAAGATAACTTGGTGGAGAACCTCTAGTGCACAACAAAAATGTGGTGAAGATTTTCTATAAAAGAGATGTTGTATAAGAATGATTACTCAGAAGATGAGGATGATGGATTGCCAATCCATGACAAAGATCTCATGATGACAGAAGAAGTGCCACATGGATATGTTCCAGTTTGACCCTTGCTACGACGTTGTGAGCTAGCAGGAACCAAAGAAGAATCCAACAAAGATATACCTTATTGAACAGAGCTATATGAACCCTTCAGAGAAAAACCGGTGTTCCAGACCGAATTACATTTGAGATCAAGCATTGCATTATCCGTGATGAAGTCCAGAAAGGAGAAAGTGATTCTCAAATATATATCTCCACAGATGAGAAAATAAGCAGACATTTTGGTAAAGCTTCTATCCAAGATGAAAGAGTTTGCATACTCAAGTTGGAGCTTGTGAAGACAACTTCCTTATTGAAAAAGGAAGAGATGACTCCCAAGTTGGGAGGGAGCACTGATGTGTTATTGATTGATGGATAGTTAGTTTTCAGTTCGAAAAATGGTCAAGGATGAGAAATTCCTTTCCAGTTTGGAAAGTGGTTTGAGATTTTTGACAGACACACATTTTCCATTTTGGAAAATGGTCTAGATTGTTGATGTACCATAGACAACGACTTCCCATTGTGCTTAACATGGGAAGTGGTCAAGGGAAGTCTCTCTTCTTGAGGGTTACTCAAGAAGACTGGACCACCTCACCAGACAGAGCCTTCCCATTGTGGTTAACATGGGGAATGGTCCATTTTGGAGGTTGGTGCATGACAGTCATTTCCTTTGGAAATGGTCTGGACAGTCATTCCTTAGGGCAGATTCATTCTCTCCAGGTTGCACTTTGTTTAGTGTTGGAGGAATGGCCCAGGGTGGGGAATGTCCAGGTTCAGCAATCAGGGGCAGGCATTCCTTAGGGCAGATTCATTCTCTCTAGGTTGCACTTTGTTTAGAGTCGAAGGAATGGCCCAGGGTGAGGAATGGTCCAAGCTCAGAAATAAGGACAATCATTCTTCCTTGCTTGAGAAGAATGGTCTAGATAGCTCATCATTGATGTTCTACTCTAAAGGCAAATACTCTTTTAGATCTCACAGATGTGAGTGAAATAATGGCCCAAATGATTCAGTTTATACCATAACATTGTTTCTGTGTAGGTTGATATCAGATGATTGTTATGAAGACCGTATATCTTCAGACAATAGATGTATACTGCTGTGGTGGATGTGTTCCACTGATTGATCAAGTATCTGTGTGATACTTGGTGTGGTAGTGTACCAATGGATTGTAGTTGTGTACTACTATGGATAGACACAGTTGTGTTCTATTGAATGATATTGTTCTGATTGACTTGAAGACTATCGACAGTGTTAGAAATGATTATTAGCTAGATGAATGATCAATTGACAGAGATTTCCTAGATGAAAAATGGTTCAAGACATTTATTCTTCTAGGATATATGTCTGGAGTAGAATAATAGCTCTTGTGTCACTCCATGGAGTGAGTGACTTATTCAACATCATGTTTGATTACTCAGATGGAGTATGGTTTCAAAAGATGATGCAGTTGATGACATTGACAGTGATGATGGTGCTCATGATCAAGTCTATACAACTATGTTGATGTTACCGGATGAATGGTATGTTTTGTGTTCAAGACCATTACCTGTAATAGCTCCCTAGATAGGAGGGAGTGTTGATATTATGGTAGCTGTGGGAGGTATTTACCTCCATGTGTAAACCTGACGAGAATAGAATATTTCGGGAAGCAAGAAGAAACCCTAATGAGTTGGATAATAACCCTAGAAGACATGTTGGTTCAATAAGATAACTTGTATTAGGTTATTAGCCTCCAACAGAAGAAGTCGGCCAGAAGAAATAAAATATACTGAACAGAAAGATACCCAGAATGAGAAGTCGGCCCAAGCAGTTAGCTAGAATTACTATAAATACAGGAGGCCAATCTTCATTATGGCAGGCAGTCTCAGAATTGCAGATCAACACTTGTACGCACTACAGTGCCTAGTTTTATGTGTAGGTTTGGAGGAGAGATGCCATTGCAACTGCTGCAGCTAGCAGATCACGTTTGGCTTGGACTATCTCTTGGTTAGGGTTTGGACTATCTGATCATCTCTTGTTGGTGCGCTATCCTTGGGGAAAGGTGCGCTACCCTTTGTTTGGCTATCTAGCCTAGGGTTTGCTTCTA
>SNQJ01S0183664.1:0-19118 GCA_010110895.2 Picea sitchensis | reverse complement strand
TTGTATTCACTTTGAATTATAATAAACTCATCACTTCACTTTATTATTTACCTTTTAAAATCTCTCAAACCACTTTGACTACTTTGACCTTTTGGGGCTTCTAGATGACATATGAGGGTCCTCCAACTTCGTAAGGCCACAACTCTTAAACCATGAGGATTTATGTGACATTCCACATACCACCAGAAATGGAATGACATGTACTATCCATCTAGAATAGTATTACCTTCAAATATAGAAAAAATCATAATGTTATCCATCAAACAAACTTGGGTCCATTACCCAAACCTGGGTTCTCCAACTTCACATGGAATAACTCTCTAACTATGAGGATTTATGTGACATTATACATACCACCGAAAATGGAATGACAAGCACTCTCCATCTAGGATAGTTTCCCTGACAAATCCACTTTCCTTCATCTCATTATTCCACAATTGAGCATGGGTTCTCTTACTCCACAAAGCGTCTTCCCGTGAGGGCTTTCACCATAAGGGGACCAATTTAGAGTTCATCCATATTTACTTCTTATCAACCATGAAAAAAAATAATGAATCATATTTACATCAAATAATCTTGGGTCCATTATCCAAACCTTTATACTACAGGGCTTTCTTCAAGGGTTGACATCAATGACAACCAACCTTAATCAACAATCTCCCCCTTTGGCATTGATGGAAACACTCTGATGCAATATTGAAATCATATCACTCATGCTCCCCTTGGAACCATGCCTCTGGCCTATGCATATGATAAATATCTCCCCCTTTGTCATCAATGACAAAGATATCTTTCCATCTGGGGTTTCTCCCCCTGACTGAACTGTCCTCTTATGGTGCTTCCTCATGTACATATAAGACATATAAGATAAGCATTAAAAAAGAATTCAAAAACCATTAATTTTGTAGTAGAAATAACTCCAAGTCTTTGGCGAAGATATTCAAAGGCTTCCCATGGAAGTGGTTTTGTAAAGATGTCTATCACTTGTTCTTTTGTGCCCACATACTCAACTCTGATGTTCTTTTGTGCAACCTATTCCCATAGAAAGTGATACTTGATTGGAATATGCTTCGTCTTGGACTACATCAACAAGTTTTTTGAGATACTGATGGCACTTGTATTATCAAAATATATTGGAATCGACTCATCATACTCAACCTGTATATCTGTCAAAGTGTGTTTCATCGAAAGAACCTGTGTACAACATGTTGTTGCTGCAATATACTATGCCTCGGCTGCAGATAGAGATATTGATTATTGTTTCTTGCTTAACCATGATACCAAACACTCACCTAAGTAGAAAACTACTCCATTGGTGCTTCGTCGGTCATCAATACAACCTTCCCAATCTGCATCTATGTAGGCAATAAGTGATATATATTTTCCGTTTGAATACCATAATCCAAACTCTTATGTTCCTTTGAGATATCTGAATATCCTCTTTACTGCTAATACATGTGATTCCTTTGGTTCTTCTTGAAATTGTGCCACATGTCCAACTGCTTGCATTACATCTGGTCTAGGTGTCATCACATATAGTAGGCTGCCAATCATTGACTTGTATTGCCTCTGATCTATAGACTTTGAATCATCATCTTTTCTCAACTTACAACTGGTTTGCATGGGAGTGATAACTGGTTTACAATCTTCCATTCCGAACCTCTTTAGCATTTCTATGATATACTTGGTTTGAGAAATAAAAATTCCTTAGTTTCTTTGACGTATTTGAAGTCCCAAAAAGAAGGATAGTTCTTCAAGTAACGACATTTCAAATTCATTCTGCATGTCTTTTGCAATTTTTTGGCTTAATCTGTCATCATCACTACCAAAAATAATATCATCAACATAAACTTCAATTAATAAAATATTACCTTGACTTACCTTGATGTAGAGGTTGTTGTCTGTACTTCCTTTTCTGAACCCTTCCTACTGCAGATACTTATCCAGTCTGGAGTACTTTTTCAGGAAGGAACTTTGAACTAGATAGGATCTGGATTTTGTCTTGATTGATATTAAGTGATCAAATACATCCAATGCATTGGAAAGGCAATTGAAAATCTCAAATATGATCTATTGGAGAACTGGGGATCCAACAGAAGATTAAGAATGAAATAAAAAGGCATGGGATAAAGTTAAAAGAAATCAATCCATACATGTGATCTATTTATCAAAATCACTCTTACTAAATTGAAAAGTTGGCACTACGCATTTCGATGCTTTACACCAAGTAGATCCCATTGCTAGGCTCAAAACAAGGATATTTTTCATAATAAGTGAACTCATGATATTATGTTGGCATCATATGGATCACCATGTCAGGGCCATGCCACATTAATGTACACCATACCTGGTTTGATAGTACCACCCTTCACGGTTCCCTAGTTAGCACCCGTATTTCCATTTGGTTCCCATGCTGCATTTTTACGTAGGCTCAAGAGCCCTCCTATTAGCCCCATCATGACTTGAATATTGAGCCTCATTCTCCTCTCTTTTTATATATTCTAGCAATAACCTGTGGGGGTTTCTAAACATTTTTCTTATTTCTTAATGGTCTCCTACGCATTTGATGCTCGCATCATGCTTCCCACCATTGCACCTTTTTTTTTTCATATCCCACTTACCGCTATGTAGTAGCCTTGACCACCTTCCTCTTTCATTATTTGGCCTCCATTTTCCACCCACCTACCCAGGGAGAGAAAAACTGCTAAGAGTGTATCTCACTTTCTAGTACCATTTGCATTCCGCATTGCTAAGGTCGGTTCCATGCACTTGAAACATAGGAGCATTTTGCTAGGCCACTCATTCTCTCATGTTGAGTATACTTTTATCTCTTTTTCAGACTTGTAAAAGGACACGAAAAAGACACTCACGGGCATCCTTTTAAATCTTTTTCAGGCTTGTTAAAAGTGAATTAAAAATACACATCGATCTTACTTGCATCATTCTTTTGTACTCCTTAAACCATGAAGGAGGTGAAAATACAAAAAAATAAAAAGGAGTGGGGTGTTTTCACCATTAGTCTATTCTCAAAATGGAAGTGTTAGTCAAGTCACCCTTGAACATGGAACATGTTTGAGTTTGCATCATATAGTTGGGTTTTAGATTCCTAGGATCCGTCCTAGTAATATGAGTCGGAGATATGCCTCTCATAGGTTACTCGTTCAGTCATCATGGAGAGTTCTTCAATGCCTTATATATTGTTGCACTATATTCTTCTATCGCTTGTGTATTGCTTCCAAGTGACCATTGTGTCATGATCTATATTCAAGGGAAGTGTAATCTCGAGTCATCCATTTCCTGTTTTTTTGAATTTTAGAGTCAACCATCCTCGTGTTAGTTGTACTTAGTGATACTCTCTCTTCACATCATCTCTTGGTATATGTTTCATGTCTATTTATGGGGGATACATTAAGGGCCTCCTTCGATGGATCTCTTACTATCAACTTCAACACATTATCTAGGAGAGGGATCGACTTCAGCGATATCATAATTAGTGATTTCCATGCAATGGAAAGAAAATATTGTAACTATGTTATTTTTTAATTGTAACTTCCAACAACTTGTTGTGGGGGTGAAGCATTAAAAGTAATGGCCATGATATCACTAGAGTAATGAGAGGGGTTTCTATTAAGATAAATGGTTTTAAGACTTCTTTCTAAAATATTCAATTTGGAAGTATTCAAGTTATTTCCCTTAACCCAAATTTCAAGGAAAATCAATTAATGGAGGGGTTTCTTAGTTGAACAACCCAACCACCCTAATGAATGGATCTAGGTTTTCCATAGGGGACAAGAAGTTTTTAGCCAAAGGAAAACAAGAAATATCATAATGATCTCCCAATATTGACCCATGATTTTCCTTCTGACAGAAGAAGCAAAAGGACAGTTTGAGAACCTTCGCAAGCTTGGTGTGCAAGAAAAAAACACACGATGGTAGACAGAGGGAGGAGGAGGTATGGAGGAGACAAGAGTTGGGGGAAGAAGGGATGGATTGTGTAAAAACACAGTAAAAAAAAGATCTTGATTTCTAAATCTCAGGTCTAAGAACCCATAAAACTTGACGTGAGGTAAGAGGGTCATGAGCTTGATGCTGGGAAAGCATATGGTAAACCTCGAAGATACCTGAGCTAAGGGGGTGTAGGTAAAATTTGTACCAAGAGTAGAGTGAAGGGGAGTGAACCTAAAATATTACTAAGAACCCGAGAGAGATTCCATAGTGGTATCATGTCCTAGCACATAGGTGGCCATAGTGCTAAGAGTGAATGCATCTAAGCCTACAGTTGGGTGGAAGGGAGAACATCCACTGTCAGTTGACTAGCTACAATCTGCAATCAGCTAAGTATATCTTCACTTCATGTAATTAAATGGAGATAAAGTATTCATGCTTGTGATTTTTTGTAACTGTGTATAACTGGTCAATGGTGTTGATATTTCTCTATTGGAAATCATTATATTCATATAATAATACATATAAATTGAATTGCATGTATATTATGTGTATAAGCAAGAGGACCCTATGTTTTATTTTAATTGATTAAATAAATAGTACAATCAATTTCCCCTTGTGAATATAATCCTATATACATCAACATGTTTGTGCCTCTTGGGTGCATAGCAAAGTATTGTTGCGATGTGATGCCTATGAAAATAAAAGAGGCTATAAAGTTAAGAAAATAACAATAATTTTGAAAAATAATGGGATATTGTAATAATGGCATGTTGAAGGCCCAAGAAGGCTGATAGACCTTGTTTCATTAACCTCTTGTTTTTACGAATGGTTGTGTGGAATGAAATCCTCATTTGGGTGAATAAGTAGCAAGGATTATTTCTTCTTGGAAGAATGAAGGTAGAAATTCCCTATAACCTGGTGAGGTTTATGTGCAAGTTGGAGAGCTTTAAATCTCTTTGAAAGTCTCATTATTGTAATGGAAAACTTGTTGGATGAAAATCTTCACCCAATAGGTGAAGAGAGAATGCCTTAATCAGTTTAGAGGAGAAATACATATATCCTGAAGGCCTCATAATCCTTATAAAATATTGGGAAGAAATCCCTAAACTACTAAGTCCTAAATTTGACTGAAAACCTAGGGAAAAACCCATGTTTTGAGCTTGAAGAATTCACAACTGTTGGATCGGTGCAACAAATAGATCCTTACCTTTCATTGGAGAAGGATACGATGCCCATAGAAGAAGTACTCTGAATCAACTAGAGTTGTCGATTTGTTGGAGGAATGGAGGTAGGGAGATCTAGAGCATTGTTTGTATGATGACAATCAATGTATCCTGGAGACCTGGAGTGAAGGTAATCCTATGGGAAAGGCCCCAAGGGGAATATGGACCATTTATTAGAGTATAGGTGAGATCAATTCTCAGACGTAGATCTTTGTAGGGTCTCATATATGTAAGATTACGAGGCAAGGTGATGTCTTGATGACATCATGTTGATGAAGAATGTCTATGTACTAGAGGGTAATGAGTGGCATTCTATAATTGGTGGAAGGAATTGATAGTGGTTCCCTATCGATCTCAGGCCTTTGGATGGTCACCTTTAAATTTCATCTATCATATCTACGGGTCAATAGATCTAGACTATCCATCAAAAATCCAGTTTCTAAGCATGTTTCAATCACTCTAAGGAAAAGGTATCCAAGGATATTCTTATTTCGATATCGTCGGAGCTTAGTAATTAGAAAAAGGGATATATTAAATCCTAGTTCTTGATCAGTGCAAGGAAAGGTTAAATCTTGGTCATTGATATGCCAAGACAAGTAGATCCAAACCATTKGAGATAAAGAGGTGGGGCTCTGATGGAAGGCTCTAAGAGGAGATCTAGGTCATATTTCCATGAAAAAGGAAAGAYATATGAGAAATAATTTGGACCATTGGATTTGAGATCGAAGGGATTACTTTCAAAGTAGGACTTTTAGAGTCACTGAAATGGCTGAACTTTGAAGGAGGGACTTCGAGGATGAATGAGGGTCTTCAATCTGTAGAGGCCAAGAAGTATTCTCAGTTGTATATCTCATGTCAGACGATGGGGTTCGTAACCCCATGGTAAACATATTTAGTGATTTCATAATCACAGGATTAGTTTAACTAATTCCCTCATAATCCTTAGAACTGGGAGATCGAATCTTATACTTTGTCCGAGACAACCCTAATATCTGATACCTGGTGGTGACATGTCACATGACAAGTGATCCATGTGTCAAGTATATTTGGCTGAATTAGATAAGAATATATAGGGAAATGGATTCCATTTGTTAGGTGGCGATGGTGCCACATGTCATGTAGAGATGAAACCATGTGTTAAGAGGATTTGGCACACGTAGGTGAAAATCTAAGAAAATTTGGGTCATTTGTTGAAGTTTGAAAGGTTGGTAAGGTTGTGTGGTGGCCAATAATGTCATCGACGATGAAGGTAGCAATGATGTAATGAGATTTATTTATCAGTGGAGGATCAGAGTTAATCTCCACCACAGATATCTGAAGAAACCCTTATTGGTCATAGAATGTCGACGACAATGAAGGAATGAACTATGCAATGAGGATCGTTGGATTTGTGGGCCAGTGAATCTGGTCCATTGATCCTAGTGTAATGTCATTGGAGAACATAAGAATGTAAGAGTGGGCATTAATTTTGATGTCTGTTAGAATCATTGACTCAACCAAAATTGTTGGATGATTGCCGCGAGGACCATCAGATCTAGGAAGGGGTCTGATTAACTATGTGTCATCAGAACATTCCATAAGGAAATTTGTAATCCATGGGAATGAAATTTTGATGATGATGACATGAGGTCTCGTGGGGTGGGAACTTTTGATTGGTGAGCCATGTGGAAACCACCATGTTGTATGACACAATTATTGAGAGGCCATGTGGAAGTGAGGTGGCCTTGGCCAATGGAGATCCGAGAACTTTGGGAGGCCATAACTTTTGACTCCAAGTCAGATTTGGCCATACTTATAGTCGTTGGAAACATCTTGATGAGAAGGAGATGTTGGTTCCCTCGATAATAGACCTCGAGATGTCTAAGAAGAAAAAAAAAATTAATACCCCATCCCTTAAAATTTGCTTAAGGGGTTGGGTGTGTTACAACACCATTAAAATGGTTTTAGATAACCAACTTTGAAATATATATGGGCTATCGAAGGAGAAAAAAAAAATTCAATGGTTCTTCGAAATTATCAGAGATAGTTGGAAAATAAATTCTCAAATAATCTCTAATGGTATTGGTGCCTGAACAAATGTCAACCTTAAAATATAGTCCAATGATATCGAGGATAAAATAGAAATTGATAAGAAAATATCTTCCAATAACATTAGAACATCAAAATATATCATTTTACGATGATCTTTGTGTTGAAGGGAAATTCACCTATAGATGAGTAAATCCCCTCATTGGTTTGATATAAACTGATCATAAACAACATGATAGATAACATACATCTTTCCTCTATAAATAATCAAGTATTTCATAAGTGAATGAAGGATAGAAGGAGAAACATACATGTATTTTGATAGTTATCCAATGTATCCAATAGCTCCTCGCTAGATCCAGCTCCAAATATGCTACTCCACCTAGTTACCTACATAATAATTAGACAAGAACCACCTTCCTCATACCTTTATAACATGAAAATGAAATATTTCATGATTAATATTGATTCTAGTATCTTAACCCTACTTAGATCTATTGGATTACTGAGAGGGGGGGGTGAATCAGTAATAGCGTAATTATAATCCTTTTTCTTCAAATGTTATATCAATGTAGAATTATTATCCAATAATGAGCAGTAAGAAATAAGCAATCACACACATACAAAGTACACTAGTTTTTTACGTGGAATCCCAAATCGGGAGAAAACCACAGAATTCCTTTTCTTATATGTATTGAAGAATAAGATTCATTGGAAGCACCAACTTCCTTTGTATTCCAACTGTAACTGGAAAGAGGCTCCAACCCCCTAGTTTCTCAAGCTCCAACCCCCTAGTTTCTCAGGCTACAACTTGAGGGAAGCTCCAACTCACCAATTTTATGGCTACAACCAGAAGGAGGCTACAACCCCCTATGTTCTTCGTCTACAACCACCGGTCCTTGCCCCATCCTGCCAGCCTAAAGTAGAAGTACAATGATGGAACCACTGCCACACTATCACTGTGAGATATACCGTTATAAACCTGTACCAATAAATATGAACCATGCATCAACCTATAATAAACTTGTACCATAAACAAGTGCATCAACCATGCACCAACCTGTATCAAACAACCTGTAATCAACCTGTACCATAAAAAAGTGCATCCAAACATGTACCAAGTATGTACCAATCATGTGTCAACTACTCATCAACTATGACTCAACAATATTACCAACGTCATCAACTATACATGTCATGTATGTGCCAACTCATCAACTACTTGTCTCAACCATGTACTCAACATGTACCTCAAAAAGACCTCAGCAATTTCATGATCCAAATCTTATTTATAGCTCTGTAATAGACCTGGTGTATATTATAACATTCCTGTAATCCTTCCTTAACTTTAACAACAAGATACTATCATTTTCATCAAACTTTTCTTTAGTCTCACATGCCTAGTTTTGGATTAGTCAACAACCCTAACTTGAATTAATCATAACTTTGAACCTGTAATGTATAAAGATATGAAATTGACACATAATGTTCTTCAGTTTGTTTTATGCAATTCCTCCAGGTTTCACTACTTGGAACCTCTCAGAAAATGAGTTATAGCAAAAATGGCATACCTTTCTGAATTATGGCCTATTCTAGAGAGAGACCTTGTAGAGCGTGCCCCGCATGAAAAATTTGTTTAATTGATCTGAAACTATTACACAACATACTAAAGACTATACCCTAACCAAAACATTTGGTATCAATGAATGTGGATCTATTATGAAGAAGTTATGACATTTTTACCCAAAATGCCTGTTTTTGAATAGTTTCAGGACTAGCCACAAACCCTACTTTCCATGGAGTGTAACTCCCAAAATAAAACGACACAGAAGCTGAATTTTTTACCACATATAGTTGGGTATGTTTTCTCAATGGCATAGAAATTTCACGGTCTAAATAATTACAGAAAAAACATTATAGATAAAATGGTGATATGACCTATAAATAACATACCTTAGAAAGCACCATCAAAAGAATTTATCCTTCCTTGCATTTCGGCCTTCTTTTCTTCACCTTCCCTCAGAAATTTGGCTTAGATATCCTTGGTTAACTCAGGAACCTATAGATATTCAATATTCTCAAGTTTGATTAAAATGAGAGAGCCTTGCCTCTTATTTATACTCTCTAAGTAGCTTCCTTAAAAACATCTTCTAGGTTACTTGGCCCACTTTCTTTATTTTAGGGTTAACCCACTTCTAATTTCTCCATTAAATTTATTATTGAAATAATTTATTTTGTATTCACTTTGAATTATAAAACACTCATCACTTCACTTTATTATTTACCTTTTAAAATCTCTTAAACCACTTGGACTACTTTGATAGCACAGGGCTTCTAGATGACATGTAAGGGTCCTCCAACTTCATAAAGACATAACTCTCAAGTGAGAGGAGTTGTGACATTCCACATACCACCAGGAAATGGAATGACGTGTACTATCCAACTAGAATGAGTATTACCTTCAAATATAGAAAAATCATTGTTATCCAATAAACAAACTTGGGTCCATTACCCAGGCACAGTTCTCAACTTCACATGGTCCTTAACTCTCTAACTTAATTGAGGTTATAGCCCGTGATTATACAACATACCACCACAAATGGAATGACAAGAAATATAAATCTAGGATGGTTTTTAATACATACCACCTGAAATGGAATGACAAGAACTATACATCTAGGATAGTTTCCCTAACAAATTCACTTTCTTTCATCTCATTATTCCATAATTAATCATGAGTTCTCTTACTCCGCAAAGCGTCTTCCCGTGAGGGCTTTCACCATAAGGGGACCACTTTGGAGTTCATCAATATTTACTTCTTATCAACCATGAAAAAACAATAATGAGTCATATTTACATCAAACAATATTGGGTCCATTATCCAAACCTTTGTGCCACAGGAATTTCTTCAAGGGTTGACATCAATGACAACCAACCTTAATCAACAATATCCCCCTTTGGCATTGATGGCAACACTCTGATGCAATACTGAAATCATATCACTCATGATCCCCCTGGAACCATGCCTCTGTCCTCTGCATATGATAAATCTCTCCCCCTTTTTCATCAATGGAAAATGTATATTTCCATCCGGGGTTGCTCCCCCTGACTGAACTATCCTCTTATGGTGCTTCCTCATGTACATCTAAGACATATAATATAAGCATTCAAAAAGAATTCAAAAAACATTAATTTTGGAGTAGAAATAACTCTAAGTCTTTGGTGAGGATATTCAAAGGCTTCCCGTGGAAGTGGTTTTGTAAAGATGTCTGCCACTTGTTCTTTTGTACCCACATACTCAACTCTGATGTTCTTTTCTGCAACATGTTCCCATAGAAAGTGATACTTGATTGGAATGTGCTTCGTCTTGGAGTGCATCACTGGGTTTTTTTAGATATTGATGGTACTTGTATTATAAAAATATATTGGAATGGGCTCATCATACTCAACCTGTATATTTGTCAAAGTGTGTTTCATCCAAAGAACCTATGTACAACATGTTGCTGCTGCAATATACTCTACCTCGACTGTAGATAGAGATATTGATGTTTCTTTCTTTCTTATCCATGATACCAAACACTCACCTAAGTATAACACTGCTCCACTGGTGCTTCGTTTGTCATCAATACAACTTGCCCAATTTTCATCCGTGTAGGCAATAAGTGATATATATTTTCCATTTGGATACCATAATCCAAACTCTTTTGTTCCTTTGAGATATCTGAAGATCCTCTTTACTGCTAATACATGTGATTCCTTTGGTGATGATTGAAATCGTGCCACCTGTCCAACTGCCTGCATTACATCTGGTCTGGATGTTGTCACATATAGTAGGCTGCCAATCATTGACCTGTATTGCCTCTGATCTGTAGACTTCGAATCATCATCTTTTCTCAACTTACAACTGGTTTTCATGGGAGTTATAAATGGTTTGCAATCTTCCATTCCTAACTTCTTTAGAATTTATGTGATATACTTGGTTTGAGAAATAAAAATTCCTTGGTTTCTTTGACGTATCTGAAGTCCTAGAAAGAAAGATAGTTCTCCAAGTAATGACATTTCAAATTCATTATGCATGTCTTTTGCAAATTTCTGGCTTAATCTATCATCATCACTACCAAAAATAATATCATCAACATAAACTTCAGTTAATAAAATATTATTTTGACTTACCTTGATGTAGAGGTTGTTGTCTATGCTTCCTTTTCTGAACCCTTCCTACTGTAGATACTTATCCAGTCTGGAGTACCATGCTCTAAGAGCCTGTTTTAGACCATACAAGGCCTTCTTTAATTTACACACATAGTCTATGATCTTTGACAACTGAAATCCTTCTGGTTGTTCAATGTAGACTTCTTCTTCAAGTTTCCCATTCAGAAAAGTTGATTTTACATCCATCTGATATACTTTAACATTTTTGGAGCATGCATACGATAAAAACAACCGAATTGTTTCCATTCTGGCAACTGGGGAAAATGTCTCTTCAAAGTCGATTCCTTCAATCTGTGCATATCCTTTACATACCAATCTATAATTGTTCCCTGTAACCTGTCCATCTTCATTCAATTTATCCTAAAAACCCATTTTGTACCAATCACATTCTTATTCTTTGGTCTTGGAACCAATTCCCAAGTGTTATTTTTCTCTATTTGATCCAATTCTTCATCCATGGCCTTATTCCAATATTCATCCTTGTTGTCTTCTTAAAAATAGTTTGGATCAATTGTAGATAAGAGTGTTGGGTGTGTTTGTTATGGTGAATGGATTTTTCTTCTAGTCTCAACTCCTGCATCTTTGTTTCCAATAATTTGATCTGAAGGATGATTCTTATGTACTTGTTTGCTAGGTGTCTTTGGAGATACTTGTTGAACTTGCTCTTCTTCTTTTGTCAGATTCTCTTCATCTTCATCTTCCTCTTCTACTTATTTTTCATCTTCTTCTTCGAAAAGTTGTTCCATTTATTTGTTTTCTCCTCCCTTTCATTTTGGTCTGCCTGTTTCATCAATTGTTACATTGATTCTTTCCACAACCTTGTTTAATATTAGATTGTAACACTTGTATTCTTTCCTTGTACTTGAGTAACCAACAAGTATTCCTTTGTCCACACGAGATTCAAACTTTCCCATTCTGCCATCATCTCTTTTGATGTAGCATTTGGTTGCTTCAAAGAAACTGAAGTGCTTTTACATTCTTTGGTCTTCCTTTCCATATCTTGGAGGGAGTTTTATCGGAGTGTTGTTTGAGAATTACTATGTTTTGAATGTGATATGTTGTATGCACTACATATGTCCAAAAAATGTCTGTCAACTTTGAATCCATTATCATTGATCGAGCCATTTCTTGTCTTGTCACGTTCTTTCTTTCAACAAACCCATTATGTTAGCGAGGTGTCCTAGCGACGAAGAATTGCCTTTTATTCCGCGGTGTTGCAGTATTATAAATTCCTTTAGGTTGAATTCTCCTCCATTATCGATCTTAAGCATTTGGTCTTGAGATCCATCTCATTTTCAACCATTCCTTGTAGATGTGAAAGTTTTCAAAAGCTTGACTTGTTCTTGAGAAAGAAGCTTCTGATCCTTTCTTGTATAATCATCAACTAATAACATAATGTATCTCTCATATTTTAAGACTTTTGTTGTAGTTGGTCAACTAGATAGTATGCACAATTGCTAGTGGTTTTGTTGTTGAATATTCCTTTGATTTGAACCTAGTCTTTGTTTTGCTTTCCTTGTTGGCAATGCTTGCATAATAGGAATTTGGTTGGTTTTAGGTGTCTGAGAATTTCTTTGGCCTTCTCTTTTGTTGGGTGACAAGGTTATCAAAATGCATGTGACCTTCTTTTTCCATATTAACTTTTCATCTTCCTTTCACGAACAACACTTTCAATTTCACTTAACACTTATATTTTGCTTGAAGTTCTTGCAATGTGACCAATTTCCACTGAACCTTCTTTTCTTATCTGCTTTTATTGAATCAAAGTAACTATGATATGGTCACACATTTGACTCACACACTTAAAATATTATGTTCATATCTTCTACTAGTAGAGACAATTTTCTTACATTCTTGTTCTACGAATTGAGTGTGCCTTTTTCAATGATTTTGGTTGAATCATGATTTTTGAAGGAGGCCGATCCATCTCTTTCCTTCCATAATGTAAAAACCTTGTCTATATCACCTGCCATGTGTTTTTAACATCCTTGTCAACTTCAACCGTTTTTTCTTCTGCTTAGCTTGTAGAGAGGTGTGCATTCTTCATTTGCTATCTTTGATCTTCCATGTATCCATGTCGTTTTCTGAGATTCGTTTTTGTGACTATGTTGAGGTTCTTTAAGAGGAATTTGTTATTAAATTTTGGCCATGTGTCCAAAATTGATGCATTTGCTCCAGCATTCCACTTGATTGCTCAAAGATTCAAACTTGTTGGAACTTATTCTACAGTATTTACTAAATTCTTGAATAACCCCTGTGTATGGCTCTCAAAGTAGTTATTGTTCTTGTTGTTAGCTCTACAATTTATAGCTTTATGTCCAAAATTATTGCACATGCATAACATAAACCAAAATATATAGTTTGATACACGGTAGTTGAAGATCTTACGAAAGGAGGTGCTCTATAGATCCCTTCTTCTTCTTGAGGCCTATGTGTCTATTATTGATTCTAAAATATGAATCTTGGTGGAGGAGTGTCCTGTAATCTTCCTTGTATATCTTTTTTATCAATTTACGATTGTTTCTGCGCATAGCTTTTTGGTTGTTTTCTTTTCTATTTTTGGAGCTTGATCCCTTTACTATCAGTATTTACATCCAAGTCGGACTTGTCAAGATGAAATTTTTACTCTTGCGATAATGTCATCTAGAACTTTTAATCTATTCTGCATATTTTTCTTTGAATATCCTTTTTTAGTCACGGCAATCTATTCTTCTAGGTTTCCAATGATCTGTCCTTTCCTTCTAGTTGTTAACTTTGAGTGCTTCCTTGATTCTTTTGTCTTCTTCTATTTGAACCTTCAATTTTTGATCATTTGTTTAGTTCTTGAGTGTCTTTTTTCTTATCCTAGTTAAGCGTAGTTTCTTGTTTTTCTTCTTTTATCTTCGATAGCTTTATGGCACTCATTAATTCTTCTCGGAAGTCAACTTTTCTTCAATTTCTTCTTCATATGCTTCTGTATATTCTTCTTCGGAGTCTTCTTTATCGAGTCTTCTACTACCATGAATAAAAATATCCCTGTTTCACTATCATTTGACTTCATCTTCATCATTGATGAGATGTATTCTTTAGTGCAAAATATTTTCTTGAAAACTTTCTTTAGTTCTTTTACCTTTATATATATTTAATGCGCCTTTTGAGTAACATTTAGTAATTTCTCTTTTTATTATGAGGACATTTTGTTAGAAAAATAATAATACCATCTGGCTCAAAACAAATTAAAAGGAACCTTGCACCTCTGCCACCATTGGTTCCTTATTGATCTTTTATTGGTTGAGCCTTATTCATCATCATGCGGGCATGCTGCTGGCACTTTATATTCTTCTTGTTCCTTTTCTTTGCTTTGATCTTTTGGAAGCTTTGAGGATAGCTTCTTATACAGTTTTCACGAGTGAGTTCTCACCTCATCTGGCTGTGAAGATTCCATCACAGTTCATCCATGCTTATTGGTTTAGATCTGATCTTTCTTCTATTTTTGATATCTTAAGGTTGAATCTCTACATAGGAAGAAATCTTAGTACCTTTTAAACAATTACAAATTCTTGATTTCTTCTCCCAATCTATGATTGCATTCACTATTTCATCATTCGTAAGAAGTAGAACGTGATATCTTCATCTTCCTTAATTTTTAGTTGTTAGTGACCTATGTAGTTTGAAGCTTTGCTCTTTGAATTTTGACTCTCCTTCATGAAATATTTTTGAAACTTATCCCAAATCTCTTTGGCAGTTACAATGTGAAACTTTGGTGATATCAACTGAAACCATTCAAAAGTGCATTGGCTGGTGTTGGAATTATTCTCATCGGTTTCGCTTCTTTGTCATTTGTTGGTGTTGTTGGTGTTGTGTATCCATCTCGAATTGATTGCCAAACTTGAAATCCTGTGCATGTATATATGTTTTTTTTTTTTTTTTTTTTTTTTTTTTCCATCAAACTTTGGTATTCCATTTTTATCACGATTTGGTACTCTGCATGATCTACCTTTTAGTGGTTAAAGCCCGATTTATGAAGGAACTGCTCCGTCTACCAATTGTTAGATTACTAAGAGGGTGAATTAGTAGTAGCATAATTATAATCCTTTTATTTCAAATGTTTATATATCAATGTAGAATTATTATCCAATGATGAAGCGATGAAATAAAATCACACGCATACATGGTACACTAGTGTTTTACATGGAAACCAAATGTGAAAACCACCGAATGTTTTTATTATATGTCTTGAAGAATAAGGCCGATTGGAAGCACCAACTTCCGCTGTTTTATAAACTGGCGGAGAGCTTAACCCTAGTTTCTCGGGCTACGGCAAGGAAGCTCCAACTCCCAATTTTCTATCTACAACGGAAGGAGGATATTACATGTTCTTTGGCTACAACCACCTATCCCTGCCCCGTCCAACTGTCCTGTAGTAGAAGTAGAATGATAGAATATTGTCACACTATCACTATGAGATATCTTTGTAAACATGCACCAATAAATCTAAATCATGCATCAACACAATGCCTCAACTTGTAATCAACACGTACCATAAAAGCGAGTGCATGTTGTTGCACCAACACGTACTAAACAACCCGTAATCAACTTGTGCCATAAACAAATTAAAATGGCTTCATGTATGAAGTATGTACCAATCATGTTCAACTACTCATCAACTATGACTCATCAATATGTATAACATCATCAATATACACCTCATGTATGTGCCAACTCATCAACTACTTGTCTTAACCATGTACTCAACATGTACCTCAAAATACCTCATCAATTTCATCATCCAATTCTGGTTGTAGCTCTGTAGTAGACTGGTAGCCTTATTTATCACATTCCTACAAACCTTCCTTAACTTTAGCAACAAAAGGCCCAGCATTTTCATCGAACTTTTCTTTAGTCTCACATGCTGGATTTTGGATTAGTCAACAACCCTATATTGAATTAATCATAACTTTGAACCTATATTGTATAAAGATCTGAAACTGATACACGTGTTGCTTTTAGTTTGTTTTATGCAATTCCTCTAAGAGTTTTACTACTTGCAACCTCTCATAAAAGGATTTATATAGAAAAAATGGCATACCTTTTCTTAATTATGGCTTATTCTAGAGACCTTTGTGAAGCGTGCCCTTTATGGAATATTTATTTAATTGATATGAATATGGTACAAAATATACAAAATAATGTACACTAACCAAAACATTTGGTCTCACTGAATTTGGATCTGTTATGAAGAAGTTACTTAACATTTTTACGAAAACACCCTGTTTTGGCTAGTTTCAAAGACCAGCCACAAACCTCACAGTGTAACTTTTAAAATACAATGGCCACAGATGAATTTTTACCACAGGTGTGTTTTTCAAATGGCATAGAATTTCCGCAGTCACGGGCTCATTATGAGAAAAGCAGTTATAGATAGAATGGTGAGATGACCTGAAGCCAACATGCACCAGCAAAGAAAGCACCATCAAAGAATTTATCCTTCCTTGCATTTTCATCCTTCTTTTCTTAACCTTCCCTCAGAAATTTGTCTTAGATATCCTTGGCTGCTCAGAATCCACAAGATATTCAATATTCTCAAGTGCAGATTAAAATGAGAGAGCCTTGACTCTCTTATTTAAAGCTCTCAAGTAGCTTCCTTAAAAACATCTTCTGAACTGTGGCCCCTTTGCTTATTTTAGGGTTAACCCACTTCCTAATTTCTCCATTAAATTTATTATTGAAATAATTTATTTTGTATTCACTTTGGATTATAATACACTCATCACTTCACTTTATTATTTGCACTTTAAAATCCTCTTAAACCACTTTGACTACTTTGACCTTTTGGAGACTTCTAGATGACATATGAGGGGTCCTCCAACTTCATAAGAACACAACTCTCAAACCGTGAGGTATGTGACATTCCATACCACCAAAGTATGACATGTACTATCCATATAAAATAGTATTACCTTAAAATATATCAAAAATCATACCGTTATCCATAAAAAAAACTTGGTCCATTACCCAAACCTTGGTTCTCAACTTCATGGTCATAACTCTCTAGCCACGAGGAGTTATGAACGTCTACATACCCATTTGAAGTGAATGACTAAGAGCACTATCCATATGGGATGGTTCCCTACTTCAAATTCATATCCTTCATCTCATTTTCCCATAATTAAGCATGGGTTCTCTTACTCCACAAGTGTCTTCCATGAAGGGGCTTTCACCATAAGGGGACCACTTTGGGTTCATCCATATTACTTCTTATCAAACATGAAAAGAAATAATGATTCATATTTAAATCAAACAATCTTGGATCAATTACCCAAACTAACGTGATGGGGGCTTTCTTGAGGGTTGGCATCCAATGACAACTTGACCTTAATCAACAACATCAACATAATCTAATTCAAGATACAATATAGATCATGAACATATAGATTTTGGAGGGGAAAGACAGTATATATATATTCATAAAAATAAAGAGATTACAAAAAGATTATTTACTTATAGATTTGTTGTTCTATTCTAGATCCAAGACATGAAACCCTTCTTGTTATCCACAAGCTCACCTAGTTGAACAAGAATAAGCATGGACTATATCATGACAAGATACTATAATGTAGTCTCTAATCACACTAGTGTTGATTCCCAACTTTCAACAATTATGGAAAAAAAAAATAGATAAATATTCCACTTTCTCTAATTGGATTCTAATGCTCAAGAGGTTTCTAAACTAACTTCATAACCTAGATTTGGTTCCTTATTATATATTATTTGAGGATATAACAATAGGATTCATTACATGTGAATTGGGTGGATCCAATTCATTACACAAGTTCCATGCCCCAATTATGAGCTTATGCCAACCCATTGCTAATTGATATCCTCGTAACTCTCAAATTCTTGAAGGTATACGTGGTGGCCAAGGATTTTGTATAGGAAACCTATGACTAGGCATGATCCAGGTGGATATCGAGGGGCCACTCACCTTTTTCAAATGGCTCAAAGCAGTTTTGGCCATTTGGCAATTTACTACTATTTTTAGCGGGTTTTCACTTAGAGGCATTTTGAGGGACTAAATGAAGTTTTTTTTTTATATTGAGGTTCTCAATAATAGTAGAAGGCATGAATGATCTAATCACACTAGTGTTGATTCCCAACACTCAACAATTATGGAAAAAAAATAGACCAAATATTCTTTCTCTAATTGGATTCTAATGCTCAAGAGGTTTCTAAACTAACTTCATAACCTAGATTTGGTTCCTTATTATATATTATTTGAGGATATAACAATAGGATTCATTACATGTGAATTGGGTGGATCCAAGTCATGCACAAGTTCCATGCCCCAATTATGAGCTTATGCCAACCCATTGCTAATTGATATCCTTGTAACTCTCAAATTATTGAAGGTATACGGGGTGGCCAAGGATTTTGTATAGGAAACCTATGACTAGGCATGATCCAGGTGGATATCGGGGGCCACCCACCTTTTCCAAATGGCTCAAAACAGTTTTCTGGCCATTTTGGCAATTTACTATTTTTAGCAGGTTTTCACTTCCGAGGCCATTTTGAGGGACTAAATGAAGTTTTTTCGAGATCGAGGTTCTCAATAATAGCCGAAGGCATGAATGATCCCCCAAAATGATTCTCCTCGACGATACCTTTCCAACGAGCTATCACACGCCTAAAACGGAGATCGTATGCAAAAGTTACGACCCCGGGAAGTTG
>SNQJ01S0183663.1:4751-16984 GCA_010110895.2 Picea sitchensis | reverse complement strand
TACACATAAGTTGACGATTGAATACATTTTTCTATCTTCACTTTGGTTGGTTTGTGTTGTCTTGGTCCTGACCTCACGAGAGCACCGGAGCGAAGCAGGAACAATAGAGACCTAAGGAAGCGATACAAAGGTATGTCACTTGTTTTTCCTTACTAGCTAATTCAATGGTCGTAACTTAGGGAAAGAGTCATGTCCTGTCATGTTTTTTTCTAGATCCAGGTGGATCTAGGGACATCTGTTAGTGTCTGCACCTACCGATTAGTCCGATAACAAAATTGGCGACTCCACTGGGGATGCCACCCATTTTTTAGTGGTTTTTGGTGTTTTTCCTTGGTCATTTTCTCTTGCCTTACCTTTCTTCATTTCTATCAATCTTTGAGTCTTCAGGAAACTCTAACAGACTCTCTGGGTCTAGAAGTCCCTTCAAAATGTTTGTCTTTTTCCAAAATTTTGCCTAGTTTCAGGCCTTCTCGCACTGAACCCCTATGTGGCCTATGAGAACCCCTTGAGTTCACACTCTGAATTTTAGTCCAGTGCGATATTCTCTCACTCTTCTTGAATCCAGCCTGCGAGAATGCTCCATTCTCGCACTGTACATTACTGATTGCCTGCGAACCCATTTTTTAAAATTTTTGGATTTAAAGTTTTTGCATGCTCAGATGCCCAGATATGTATAGGTGTTTGAAAAGAACTTATTGGACCACTGGTTGATTGTTTCTTGACTTCATATTTTGCGCACGATTAGTCTTCGGAAATCAAAGGCTCTTCTTGTCCATATTTTTCTCAACTCTCATCTCTTGACTTTTCTTAGCAAGGATATAATCTCTGATCCTGGAATCTGAGTACTTGTTTGGCTAGGAGCTAGTAATCGGTTTGAAAGTTTGGATTGTTTTTCTTTCTCATTTTCTCATTACTTGGAAAATCATTGTTCTCATGCAATTGAAAAGACTAGTCTTGTTTGCTTGTCATTTTTGTCTCCATTGAAAGATTGGTTTGGGTTTTGTTTATTGCTTATTCGTTAGTTATTGGTTTTCCTTACTTTCACCACCATGGTGTAGATATTTTTGAAAATATTGGAAATCAATTGTTGAAATAAAACAAATGGAGAATTTTCATTGTCACGTGATTCGTTGAAGATTGAATTTTAAAGAAGATTGCATATTGTAGTTCAAGATTGTTTCGGAAAACTTCTCTTTCCCTCCTGTACATAGGATTCATCGAACGAAAATTGATATTTTTCATTCCTATCTTTGCATTGTTGGGTAAAAGTCTCACACAACATCGGTTTCATCTCCGTTTCCTTTGAGTAACAACAACCCTTAATAATACTATGCAATTTTAAAATTTAACTAGTAACTCTTTTATAGGACTCTATTACAACAACAATTAGCTAGGCTAGAGCTTTGGAATAGGTAGAGAGATACACTCTCCAAAGCACAAAACACACAATAACATCTTGTGTTAAGGAGTTTCAAATTCCATTTACAACATTTTGTCTTGGGAATCCCTTCTCACACAAGGGTCAAACCCGAGGTCGCATTGATATTGACAGAGTTACTCACCCTGCTTCATTGATATTGGTGTAGAGATTGCACGTATTATGGGGGTAACTTGGAGGTATACCCACAATGATGAGTGGAAGCCTCTCGAGATGATTTCAGGCTAGATACCCTACCCTTGCATGTGGATCAGACTGTCAACTTTCCCCCCAGGCTTTATTGTTGTCGGTGGTAACCTTAGTGGCCTATATTCTTAGGGTCTTACACAAGGTGACTATGAAGGGGCAAGTCTTCATGGTACCTAGAATCGATGTTGACCAAACTCACTTGGTCTCCTTGGAGGGTATACCCACGATTATGTGTGGGAGCTTGCACCAGGGTGTAAGTCCATTAAGCAGGTCATCAACGTAACTTTTCCACCCTAGCCCAGGCCCTTCTCATCTCGTTGTTGCGACGTTGGATTTCATCACCAACTAGTAACTTCGGAATTAGAAGGTCTTATTTGCTTGGTGTTGTTTCTTAGATTTTTTACTAGCACATGTTATTTGTTTACCCAAGTTGACCATAGGATTTTCTTCATAAGTTTGTAACTCATTCACAATAGACCCTCCACGTCGTTCACGTAGAATGCAGGGCTTACCTCCAGAAAATATGGAAGGTTCTCAACCCCTACCTACAAGCTCACCAGAGGGCTCTCCTCAACAAAGTGAAGTCCAAGACATCACCACTCCACAAGTGGAAAGAACGAAATCTCTAGAACGGTTTCGAATTACCAATTCTCGAGAGGACTTTCGACTTCACCCCGATTCTGAGAGACGTATTATGCGAGTGAATTCTTCCAGAGACTTAGTTGTTTTGTCTTCTGGATCACCGACTAGAACTTTTCCAGGACCTGAGGGCCAAGATCCTTTTTGGTCTACTGACATTTTTAGATGGGATCTCTTTGGCTCAGGAGCATGCATTGAAATCACCATCTCACCTGCATTCCCTGAAACCTCTAACCCAGACATAGTACCTTTTACTACTACTTATTATTTTCCTAGTACAGAAGCTCCGTGAGCTGACCACGTCTTGACCCTCCCTTTAGAAATGGTCCATTACACAGATACTATGAGTATTCACACCAGGATTACAACAGCTAGCCAAGCCCCCATTGTCACACCGCTCTCGCCCAATGTCACCCCGACACTTCCACCCAGATACCATGCGTTGAATGCTTCTATTCCCACTCCTATGCAAACCCCATCCGGAACTCTTGGTGGTCCCTCTTCTTTTGGGAACTCTCCTCCCGGTTTCATTCTGACACTTCCTCAACCCTATTTCGAAGGACCTTTTTCATCCTCTATCGGTGGCACTAATCCTAGTGGCACCATTCCTTCATTCACACCAAATTACCAGATTCCTGTTGGTGGACAATTTCACCAAGGAGGTTTGACTCAACCCCCCCTTGTAGGGAAAATTCCTATTGGAACACAAATCCCAATTGGAACACAACCCCCAATTGGAACTCAACCCTCGATTGGAGGACAACCCCCACCGACCCCACCCTACGGAAAAAACATACCTCCATCCTTGTCCTAGTATTGGAACCATTTGATACAACATAATCCTCAATCGACTGGGGGGCAACAACTTCTAGCTACATCCGTTATACCCCCTGGTATAGGCCAACCATATCCAAGTACATCCAATCCTATTTGGGGCTCGAATGCTCAAACTCACATCCCTGTTCAAGGATATAATCCCATGAGATACTTTCCTCTACAACAACCACCGAATCTGACTGGGTCTTTGCATTATATGTAGACTGCTTATGGTCCCACTAGTTTACTGATGGGACTCCCTCCCCAAAGCCACTAGTACCCGCATGTGAATAGACAGTTACCCTTATTGGCCACTTTGGACCTCCCGGATCTGTTGAGGATTTTAAATGAACCAATCCGTCACTCTCCCCAATGGCCCACTATACCAGCCAAGTTACCATCTGACATCCCTAAATTCGATGGAAAAGCGGGAGAGGACCCAAATAATCACGTGATGAATTTTCACCTCTGGTTCTCATCCAACTCCTTAATGGATGACTCTATCCGTTTACATATTTTTCAAAGAACTCTCACAGGTTTTTCCGCGAAGTGGTATATAGAATTACCACGGGGTTTCTTCACCGACTTCAACACCCTAGCTATGGATTTCCTCACCCACTACCAGTTACCGATCCATTATGAAATGGGGAATGAGATTTTGAGTTCTTTCAAACAAAACAAAGCCACTCATATATCCGATCACATTCATGAGTGGTGACAGAGATGAGGTCTCATCAAACTCAAACTTCCCAATTAGTTGCTAGTAGAATGGTTCACAAAATCATTTGTGAATGACATCAGTCATGAAATCTCCATGGGTGGAGTTGTCACGGAAGAAAAGTCCATATGTCGTGCTCAATACCTTGACCTCGTTTACTCACAAATGGGTACTCTTTATGAATTACTCCCTGATGCACCTCATCCTTCCACTTCCACCACTTCAACTACTCCAGCTACTTCTCATGCAATCGACAGTGTGATTGGCACTTTCCATGCCCAACCACATTCCGCCTCAAGCAACAACCCCAAACCCGCTTCTTCTAATGTTCAAAATGCTCCATCTCCTACCCCTCCCACCGGAAAGACTTCTAAGGTAAATGTGGTTCAATCTACCCCAGCCGATAAAAAAAAATCCAGAAAGGGAAAGGGTAAGAATAAGGAGGACAAAAATACTTCACAAGCAGAGAAAACCAAAACTCCACCTGTTGACGATAGGGATAAGTGAAAACCCCGCTACCCTTGTCTTATCTGTGGTGATGATCACTACATGAAGGATTATCCACAACGCACCGAGGTTACTAAGTTCCTTCAAGGGGCCCCAAAACCACTTGCTCTGGCCATTTTGTCCCAACCCCTCCCCTCTCAACAATAGGCCCAATAGGTCATTCATGACCAACCTTCCCCTTCTACTACATCCTATGTATTAATGTGTATTGGCTATTCAAAGAAGAATGACATCGCACTTACCACTTGAGCCAAAGATTATTCTCCCTCTAAAGATAAGGTTGATGATATACCTCCTTCATTGGTCCAACCCTCTCCCATGACTCCACCTACCAACGGTCCTCTTCATCTAAAACGACTGAGCCTTGACACAGTTCTTCGCCCTCCCCCAAAGGGCATCATTTGGAAATCGACTTTCAATCCTCATGCTTGTGCTTCCCAGAACTACAACATTGTTGAAGACCTGGCCCAAGCACCTTCCACAATGTCAACCCTCAAAGTCCTTCAAAGTTGTCCCACACAATGGAAGGCACTGTTGAAATCTATCGGTGGAAATGACCCGACGGACACGAATTTAATAATTTTTGAATTGAAAGATCACATTCCAAGGTTACCCCCTCAACTCGCATTCCAGATCCAAGTGATTATCTCTGAAAAAAAATAATTGTTGAACTGTTATCGATGAGGGTGCCTCGACATGTGTCATGTATGTTACCTGCTGGAAATCCATCGACTCTCCCTCTTTGACTGAATCCCATAACACACTCAAAGCCTTCAATGGCTCCAGTTTTAAGCCTTACGGTGTCCTTCCTTCATTGCCAATCATGCTAGAAGGAAAAATGGTCCAAGTCAAAGTGGAAGTCTTTAACACTCCTCTCAATTACAATCTTCTGCTTGGCCGTAGCTAGATCGATTCCATGCATGCAGTTGTGTCGACTATTTTTCATGTTGTACATTTCCCACATCAAGGAAAGGTAATCACCATCGACCAATTAGCCTTCTTTAACTCAGATATGCGTACTGGAAACATACCGTTCATCGCCAAAACCCCACCAAGTTACGAGAACATTGGTGTAGGTCTTCTCAAAGACTCCTCGTTAATGGGTACTTTCCCCATTCCACCACCCAATGTTCCACACTCGTCTGTCGCTTCAATCAACATGATCTCCACCTCGATTCATTGAACCCCTGCGTCTCATGACCCATGTATGGTACCCGACCCCGATGATCATCTTCATTACGGCAATGAAATGCCTTTGAGTGCAGTCGAATCTTCCTATCAGGCCATTCAATCGGCAACCCCTTATACCCCCTCTCTTGGTGAGTTATCTCCAGATCCTTTCCACGTCATTTTTCCCATGGATGAGATCATTATGTTTGTCATGGAAGACAGCCCTTGGAATGATGGACATCACCATTCCATCCTCTTCCTAGAAAAACACACCATTGAGAGCTACCAATGGATCTCAACCCCGTCAACCGTTGTCATCAATTCAATTGTTCTCAAGTCCATACATGATGTGTTTTCCGAAGGGAACTTAAGCAATATCTCACCCACTATTCCCCTCAACATATCCATCAAACCTGGAATTGTCGAAAATGTGCATATTAGAGCTTCATGTTCCCCTAATGAAAACGTCACCTACAAGTCACTTTTCAATGAATTTCGTGACATATTCACCTGGAGCTATGAAGAAATATTGGGTATCGACCCCGACATTGTGATACATGAGATCAAGACATACCTAGACGCTAAACCTGTCCAACAACGCCTTCTTCCAATTCACCCACGTAAAGCGGTTGCTATCAAGCTTGAAGTCAAGAAACTTCTCAAAGCTGGCTTTATTTACCTGGTGGCCCTCACTCACTGGGTTTCCAATCTTGTCCCGATCGACAAGAAACAAGGCACAATCCGTGTATGCATTGATTATAGGGATATTAACAAAGGTTGTCCTAAAGACAACTTTCCTACCCCTTTCATCAATCAGATTGCCGATGATTGCACCGGAAGTGAAATATTCTCTCTGATGGATGGTTTCTCTGGATATAATCAAATTAATATTGTTCCCAAGGATCAACACAAGACTGCTTTTATTTTTTCTTAGGGCACTTTCGCCTATCAAAAACTTCCTTTCGGTCTCAAGAACGCTGGCGCAACTTTTTAGCGCTCTATGTCTTATGCCTTCCATGATATCAATCACATCGTGCAGCCATATCTTGATGACTTACCCGCTCATTCCATGCATCAGTTTGATCATCCAATCCACCTCCGAGCCATTTTCCTCCACTATCGATTTTACCATATACGCTTGAATCCTCACAAATGCATTTTCTGCATAGAATCCAGCCAACTTCTAGTCTTTATTGTTTCATGTCAAGCGATCAGGGTAGATCCTTTAAATGTCGAGGCGACCCTCAATCTCCCTCCTCCTTCTACACTTCGCCAGTTATAAATTTTGCAAGGGAAAGCAAACTTTATTCATCGTTTCATCCCGAACTACGCGGAGATAACTCTTGGATTTACGTGACTACTAAAAAAGGGGTCTGAGTTCGTATGGGATACCATCACAAACAACACCTTCAAAGCTTTGAAACTTTCCCTGACATGTGCTCCGCTTCTCTTCCCCCCCGATTATAGTCACGATTATTTCCTCTACCTTGCAGCCTCGGATTACACCATCGCTATGGTTCTCGTCCAAGAGGATGATTCTCATGATGAACATGTTATATATTACTTGAGTCAAAGATTAATGCCTACTGAAACCAAGTATTTACATGTCGAAAAACTGACCTTGGAAGCTATCCAAGCAGTTCAACACTTCTGACACTATATCCTCTCTCGCAAGACTACGGTGATTTCTAACTGCAACCCTATGCAACACATTCTCACACATCAATTTATAGGGGGAAAATACTCCAAATGGATCGTGATACTCCAGGAGTTTGACTTGGAATTCGAACGAGCTAAGTCCAGGAAGTCCTTAGTGTTTGCCGAGTTGATATGCGACTTTCCCTACTCTGAAACGGAAAATGTAGCAGCCGATTCATTACCCAATGAATCCCTTTTCCTAATTAGTTCTGATGATCTTTGGTATGGTGATATCATCATATATCTCAAAACCCAGACGTTCCAACCCAATTTGTCCAGTACTGACCAGCATTGAATATGCTACCAAACCCATCAATATATTATCCTCGGGGATACTCTTTATTGTCGTGGGATTGACTCAGTTTTTCAACGCTGCCTCACGTTCAACGAAGCTGAGAAAGCCTTAAATGACTGTCATTCTGGAGCCTGTGGTGGTCATATGTCTGGGTATGCTACTTCCCAGAAGATCTTACGAGCAGGGTATTTTTGACCTTCTTTATTTAACAATTGCATTATCATCGTCCAAAAATGCCATGCTTTCTAGACCTATAATCATAAGATACGGTCACATCCCGCTCCTCTTCACCATGTGGTCTTGGTTGGTCCCTTTGCGAAATGGGGCATTGATTTCATGACATGTCACCCCCACTCGGCCGGGGGGCATGGATACATTATTGTAGCCATAGATTATTTTATGAAATGGGTCGAGGCAATGCCGACATTTGACAATACTAGAAAGACCGCAGCATTATTCATTTTCAATCACATCATAGCTCATTTTGGTGTTCCTCATGCTATTGTCACCGATCACGGTAGCCACTTTAGAAACTTCATGATGTCCAAACTCACTAAAAATTTGGGTCTACACCATGAAAACTCAATGCTCTATTACCCACAAGACAACGACCAAGTCAAAGCGATTAATAAAGTTCTCATAACCATGCTTTGACGAATGATAGGGATTCACAAACCAAGTTGGCACACAATGTTGTTTTCAGCATTGTGAGCTTACCGGATGTCCATTAAGTCTGCTACTGGGTTTACACCTTTCCAGTTAGTCTATGGTCTAGAAGCCATCCTCCCAATTGAATGTGAGATACCCTCCTTAAAACTAGCTGTCAAACTCCTACCAAACACTTCTGCCAAGGAAGAATGTCTATTGTATCTCATGCAATTAGACGAAACTCGACGCGATGCTACCCTAGTCATAGGAGCCCAGAAGAAGCATGTCAAGGCCCAATACGAAAAATATGTCAAGCCTCGTGTTTTCTCCGAAGGAGATCTGGTTCTCCTCTACGAACAAGATCGAGATATGCTAGGGGATAGAAAATTCGAAGCCATGTGGCGAGGTCCTTATATTGTTAGACGAGTTTTGGAGAAAGGAACTTACGAGTTAGTAGACTACGATGGTATCCCTTTGAGTGAACCCAGAAATGGGTTGTACTTAAAGAAGTACTACGCAAAATATCACCTGTGCATGAGTACTTGTATTTTATTGTATCATACTTCTTGTGTGTTACTGTAGTATGCTTTTTTTGTTATCTGGTATCTGCCCTTATGTGATGTTGTGTTTGATTTCCAGATGTCGGAGTCTTCGCTACCCCACATTGGCTTTGCTGATGGCCCTAGCCGTAGTACTCAGAACCTTTCTTCTGCTACGTGGGAAATTTACGCCCCTACAAACGAACTTATCACTCTATGAGGTGTGTGCATAGATCGTGCGACCAACAATATTGCAGAGTATAGCATCATTATCGAATTGTTGATTGATTTTATCTCACTTGGTATCCGTCACTTGGTTGTGTGACTTGATTCACAGCTCGTAGTACTACAGTTAAGTAATGTCTATGCTATTCTAAGTCCTACTTTGTTATGGGTATATTTGCAAATTCGCCTCTTGGAATGTTATTTTGATTATATTGAGCATCAACATATTCCTAGATGTCTAAATACATTAACTGATGCATTAGCTAACTATGTATTAGACAAACATTTGGGTCATTTATAAATCAATCACATCACAAGTATCACACAACACAAGATAAGCCGATAGAAGCCGTATGTATATATAACGATCAAAAAGTTTTTTTTTTTACAAAAACGTTTTGTCCAAGGACCAAAATTTCAAAATCTGAAGCTCATAGCTTCTACAAAGTGACATCATGGATGATGTTCACGGTAACACACGATTTCCTGGGAAACCCTATGAAGCAGTCAACCAACAGACTCTGACACCCCCATTATATGACGTTGATAACGTCGCGGAACCTCTCTAAGAGGCATGTCTGGAATGTCTGCAGTCAACCCCTCTAAGTTTTGTTCGATTGCCTCATAATCTTCAGCGTCCCATCATTGAACTGGAGCCACCTCTCCTCATCGCTGAATAGGAGAAGTACCTGGAGGTCGATAAGGCCCCACGTATGTGTCATCAAAAAAAAAAAATTGTAATTAGACCTTGGGCGAACATAAAAACATTTACATATAATAAAATTCACAAAAACATTTAAAAAGTAAAAAATGTGTACTTCTTACCGAGATCCCCCCACTGAGTTCCCTCAGGTAAGGCCAAGTCCGAATCCCCTCGGAAGTCCAACCTGACATAGGCATAATCATCGACCATCAGTATATGTGGTCGCAACCAGTCAAAGAAGGAATCATTGTATTTGATGATTGGTCCAAATACATGTCGGGCCATGAGGTTACACCACTTCATCATTCTCAGATCCTCTAGAGCTGGTAAACCCCACTCAACCTGCAACCTTAGCAAGGGAACCCTCTCAAGAAAGAAGGACACCGACAATGAACCATACCCGAATTGCTTCAGGTCGCCTCTCCTGCATTTGGTCAACTTCCTCTTCATGCTACGAAGCACTACGTCTGACCAGTTAAAAACTTGAGGCTCAGTACACTCTATGGAATACTGAAAGTATCTCTGGAGATCCATGTGTGGAGCAGTTCTCCCAGCCATACGAGCAATGGTGAACAAAATAGTGTGAAGGGTCAAATCCTGCACCCCCCAAATGGCCACTTTTCCTTTACTTCTTTCTGCCTCTGGAACACAGTATACATGACAGTATTCACTCATAGGCAGCCCACCACCTCGGCTATCAGTCAAGATAGCATGGTACCCATGTTGTGACAGTCCTGTCAAGAAATAAACGTCCTCGATATCCAAGGAAAATGTGTGGACCCATACATGGAATACTTGTTGGTCACGTCCCACATATGAACGAGGTACTCCAACAGCCTAACTTGGGCCATCATACCCGAGATCGGAAAGAATTTTAGGAGACCACAGTCTTACAAAGTGGCAATAGTACCCGGGTTATTCCTGGTAATAGCATCATATTCTTCATGCTCTCTTTCACACCATTCCAGAACCATGGTGATAGCCAAATACCTGCATAATAACCATAAGAAGAAGGTCAACAACTCTCTTCAACCATTGGTACACTTTTCATTGGGCAAACATCAAACAAAATTTTCACTTTGTGGTTCTCGTAGGTGCCCCTTTGGCATAGTGCGAGGTTCTCATAGGTGCCTTTGGGGCCACCTACGAGAATCATGCATTCTCGCAAGTCCCGTGTGGCTAGCCTGCGAGAATGCCTGAGCGTAAATTTGAGCCCTAAAACAAGCTCAAAAACTTGAAATTTACCAATGAAAATTAAAAATTGAACCATGAAAAAATAGAAGACAAGGAGCTTACCTCACTACCGGAGACGGTTCGCCAAATGGTTGTTCATACCTTCCACAATCAAGCACCAAAATTCAAGGGAAAAGAGGGGTTTTGGGATAAAATCTTGGCAAAGTTATAATGACTATGGTAAAAAGAACTTTTACCCACTTATATTTACTTTTACCATTTTTGTTGGTTTTTATAATTGTTTTATTTATTAAACCTAATGCCTAATCCCCCTATGAGTGCAAATTTTTGCAGACATAATGACTTCGACGTCCATACACAGGGATACAATTTTTTTCTCTTTTTCATCGCATGTTTAAGTTGTTTTTTATGGTTTTTTGCACAAAACCTCGAGCTTGGTCTTTGTCTGTTCTCACGCTCGAAAATACATGAGAACATAATCGAGCACACTTTTATCACTTTTTTGAGCTCAACAAGGTTATAATAAAAAGGAACCCCCTGGAGTCCTCTTTAAGCTCTTTTTAGACTCTCTAAACATGAAAAGATTGCCGAGCGATCTTGCTATTTTCACGCTCGTTAAAGTATTTGAAGAAAGCATCTTTTGGGTGATAATTTATCTATTTTTTGGTCTCGTGGAACTATTTTATGAAAAAGGAACTGAGAGAGTTCTCTTTTAAGTGTTTTTCTAGACTCTATAATCATGAAAAACCTTTTAGTTTTCTATCTTTGGACTCGTTAAACAAACATTGAAAAACCCATAATGGGACCGAACCACTCCTTCCTAGGGTTCGTTAAACATACTCTGAAGGATGAGCTTACATCAACAAGTATATGTTATCCTCCTCAAGATTGCATAAAAATAAATAGGTACTTGCCAGAAATGGTGGGGGGGAATTTGGGAAAGGGATGTGTTTTCATATTCATATTATTGACAGTAAGTGTTGCTCTTGAACATGACACCCCCTTATTCATTATCTGAAGCTGGTTTGGGAAATCCATTTGTCTCTCATTCGATTTGTTACAAGGTCATATCCTGAGTCGTCTCTGAGTCAGTGCTTCCAAATCATTGGTTGTGTCATTCATATGTTCAAGAGAAGTTCATCCGAAATTGAGTCGGCCATCTGCAGTTTTCCATTCTCTCTGTCTCGGCCTTCCCTATGTCCAGTTCAACTTGCATCATACTCTGTTCCGCTTTCAAAATCTGTTACTCATTTCATTTCATTGATGGGGGATACATCAAGGCCCTTCTGTGACGAGTTTTTTTTCGTCAACTCCAGCTCATTATCTGGAAACGAGACTTAGAAATTATTTGGTACCTTGGAACTTGCATGCCTCAATGGCAGGTTTCCTCGCTTTTGACAGTGGGTTTTCATCATGGACCCCTGATCGGGAGATTCTTTCGAATGTTTGACCTC
>SNQJ01S0183662.1:0-27596 GCA_010110895.2 Picea sitchensis | reverse complement strand
GGGTGGATGTTTTTTTAAATGTGGATGGTCGATGGCCAAAACTCAACAACATGAAATATGTTCAACACAGAACTGGACAGGAAATGCATAGGGAAGTGAGGGCCACATTAACTTCAGTCAGTAAATTGAGTTAAAGGAAGAGTAGAGGGAAGACTTAGGAGAAAGGGTGAAGGATATTTCTCTGGGAATCAGGATTTCTAGTAGCTCAGAGAGGAAAACCCAAGCTCAAGAGAATTCTTGAGCTCAAATTTAGACACCGAAATATGTCTACAAGGGACACAATTACAGCTGCAATATGATCAAACCTCCATCATCCTGCAACTGCAACATCTCGACCGGATCCTCCATGCCCGAGCCATTCAATGTGAGAAGGAAATAGATACACATGGAAATGAATAAAAATGACCATGATACTGCTATAATCAAACCTCCATTATAGTAGTATAACGATCCTCGACTAGATCATCCATGCCCGAGTATTTTATATAGCTTTTACAGACAAAATGGAAAGAGGGAAGCTAAATTATATTAACATGAAAGTCTCAAGTCGATTACATAACCAGAGAATAGCTCTAGCAGAACAAAATTACATATTGGGAGCTCTTCTCAACCAAAGACCACCTTAACAAAATATCAAAACTACTTATTTATACTCAAAACCGTCCCTGACTATCAGGAGTGTGATCTGATCACTACATTCAAAGAATTTCATCTGAGCAGACTTTTGTCATACTGTGCATGTATCCCTCTGTTAGATGAGAGCTCTGATCAGCATGGGTCTGCAGGAAACTCCATCCACGAGGGTACCTCAGGTTGACAGCTCTGTTTTCCACGGATGACTCCTCCATACTTTCTAATTAATGAGTGATTCGAGGTTTCAACCACCAACTCCATTTTTATTAACTGCCTTTTCTCGGGATTGAAACGCGGCTTAATGCCTAGGGGGCGTCCACATGTCACTCTCGGATAAGATTCTATATAAACACGTGATTTTGGGGCCGCTCAAAGGTGGTTTGGGTTCACACCACTTTTGAGCCTGCAATCCACCACATTTTGCCACGCATTACTTTTTCCAAACCACGGCTTCAATTGCAATACCGCTCAAGAAAAGTATTGCTCGAGCACATCACGTCCCCGTACTAGACTGTGGTCGTCGATATTGTGATATTGGGTGAGGATTTATGATCAGTGGCTCAAATATTCCCTCTTCATATCAATGGATCATACCTTTCATTTTCGAATCGATGGCCTATATCTGCTCCGCGATTTGGGCTTTGGACTTTTCAAACTTCAAATTTTATTTCCCCCAAGCAAATCCTCCAGAGCTAGGGATCCTATTACACGTGGATCCTATATTTGGATGGTCGATATCCACTTCGGGTCTCCAGGCTAAGGGAAAATCAAAACTCAAATCTTCCCTACCTTTTGTTTCTTTTACTCGGAGCTGTCAATCTATTCACGTGTGTCCTCTTGAATCGAACAGCCGAGAATTACTTCGGATCTCTGGACTTCAAGAAAACAAATCTCAAACCTCATCTTCCTCCATGCACTTTTACTCGGATCTATGGATATGATGACACGTGGCTCTTACAGATCAACAACTCATATTCACTTCGTACCTTCGGGACTTCAAGAACTTTGGGACTTCAAGCACTTCGAAACTTTGGGACTTTGGTGCTTTGGGATGCACTGTCGCTAAGATCAACGGCTCCCTGCTGACTTTGAGATCAATAGCCCACAACTGCTTCATGAGTTTGGGCTTCGGATCTTCGGAGGATTTATGCACTTCTCACTTAGAAACTCCTGAAGTTCATTTCCCTGAACGCTTTGATCAACTGCCACATGTCCCCTTCAAAATCAACGAATCATACTTACTTCGGGGTTTTGGGACTTCAGACCCTTAGCTCTGGTGCTATACGTTGACACTTCTTGTGCAGGACGCGAACTCAGATGACCTTCTTCCCCTTATAACTATATGTGATAACAAAAGGCATAGCAGGAGATCTCGGTGAAATGAATATACCTCTCATATCTAAGGAAAGACCGATAAGACAGAGACCCTATAGAATAAACCCCATATATAAGCAAAAATTCAAAGCCAAAATTGATAGGATGTTGGAGGCTGGAATCATAGAACCTATAGAGGAATATGAATGGGTAAGCCCTATGTTAGTTTAGGAGAGAAAGCAGGGAGGGATAAGGATATGTGTCGACCTAAGGAAGTTGAATGATGCATGCCTACATGATCTGTTCCCTACTCTTTTCACAGATGAGGTGTTGGAGAACGTAGGAGGACAGGAATCTTACTCATTCACTGAAGGATTCTTAGGCTACCATCAGATCAAGATATCCCTGGAAGACATATACAAGACCACATTTTCCATGGAATGGGGATCCTACCAGTACACAGTCATGTCGTTTGGACTGAAGAATGCACCAACAATATTTTCCAGAGTAGTCATAGTTGCGTTCAAAGAATCCATCCACTAGTTTCTAGAGGTATATCTGGATGATTGGACAGTCTATAGTCTATTTAAATACCATGTAGAGGTGTTGAGGTTGATGTTATAAATAATAAGGTAGTGTCATATATCGTTAAACATCAAGAAGTGCATCTTCGAAACACCCTTTGGGATATTATTGGGTCGTATAGTATGCAAACAATGCTTGCTAGTAGATCCTGCCAAGATTGCAGTAATTGTTAATCTACCACCACTAAAATTAGTACAACAATTAAGAGAAACATTGGGACACACAGGATACTACTAGAAATTCATAAAAGGGTATGCACAGATCACTGCGCTAATGGAGAAATTTTCAAGAAAAGACAGCAAGTTTCGGTGGAATGAGGATTGCCAACGAGGATTGAACACTCTAAAAGAGAAGATGGTAATTGCACCAATACTAGTATTCCAATATTGGGAAAATACATTCCATGTGCATGTAGATGCATCATCCATAGCACTTGGAGCTATTCTGGTGCAACCAGGAGTAGGAGAATTGGACCATCCTATAGCATTTGCTAGCAGAAAACTGTCAGAATCATAACAGAATTACAATACCATGGAGAGAGAAGGATTAGCTATGGTCTATGCACTTCAGAAGTTCAGACATTACTTATTGGGAAAACATTTCAAGATGTTTACAGACCATTCATCTCTCAAATACCTCGTCAACAAGCCAATGTTGGGGAGGAGAATTTGTAGATGGTTATTGTTGTTCCAAGAATTTGACTTCGAAGTGATAGTTAAATCATGGAAGTTGAATGCAGGACCTGATCACCTGTCAAGGATCACTAATGGAGAGGAACCTATGAATATAGAGGACAACTTTCCTAATGCACAATTATTTTCAGTCCAAGTAGTTGATGAATATTTTGCAGACATCATTCAATACTTGAGTACAAGGACTGCTCCACAAGAATTCAACACTACGTAGAAGAAAAATATGGTAGTCAGGGCTGCAGACTATCAATTGACCATAGGACACTTATACAATATGGGTGCAGACAACATCCTAAGAAGGTGTGTGCTATAACATGAAATACCTAAGATTCTAGCAGAAGCCCATGAGGGAATAGGAGGACATTATGCAGGGAAAGATATCGCGCAAAAGGGATTGCGCGCAAGACTATGGTGGTCGATTGTTCACAAGGACTCAAAGGACTAATTCCAAGGATGTGATGTATGTCAGAGAGATGGTAAACTGAATAGATGGGACAAGATTCCCCTGAGACCACAAGTAACCTTCCAGGTATTCAAAAAATGGGAAATAAATTTTGTGGGACCAATTAACCCACCAGCAAAAAGATCAAGAGCGACGTATATTATTACTGCGACATAGTACTTAACAAGATGGGCAGAAGCAGCACCAATAAAATATTGCAGCATGGAGATAGTAGCACACTTATTGTTTGAGAAATTGATCACTATATTTGGATGCCCAAGGATTTTGATGAGTAACCAAGGAACTCACTTCATTAACAAAACTATTAAGATGATGACTGAGGAGTTTGAATTTTATCATCAAAAGAGTACACCATACTATCCTCAAAACAATGGAACAGTGGAATCCTTTAATAAAATCCTCAAAAATGCACTAATAAATATATGCAATGTTAATAGGGACAATTGGGACTTGAAGATATCAGCAATACTGCATGCATACATGACCACATGAAAAAAAATGGATAGGGAAGACAACATTCATATTGGTGTATGGACAAGAAGTAGTGATGCCATTAGATATTTTGGTACCTAGTCTGCGTGTAGCAGCAATTACAAACATGACAGAGCGAAGCGTAGTACAAGAAAGGCTAAGTCATATATTGATCATGGGAGAAGATATGATTCTAGCAGGGTTTCACCAAGAAGTACAGAAATCAAGGGACAAATCTTGGCATGATAGACATATCAAGAGGAAAAATTTCGAGGGAGACCTAGTCTTGGTGTACGACAGTAAATCTCTTCAACACCCAGGAAAACTCAGAATGCATTGGTTGGGACCATATGAAGTAAATACTGTCACATACAGGGTATCTGTATAGTTGAAGGATTTAGGAGGAACATAAATCAGAGGAATGATCAATGGGAATCAACTGAAGCTATATCGGGACAATTGATCTCCTAGCACTTAAACAAAAAACAAAATAAAAAAGGACTGTGCGCAGCAATAGAGGGTTTACCATGGCAGACATCAAAATATAGCAACCAACTAAAAGAGGGGTAGCACGTCGAAAAGAGAATGTCCATGCACACCTTCCAAACAACATCATGCACACCTAGAAACATTAGCGCGTCGGCAAAAGGACCAACAATCAGAAAAAGGTGGAAATTACGGAAATGGTGGTTATGGAAAATAGGCGCCAACTGGTGACGTCTATCAAAATTGAATGATAAGAATGATTGATGAGACATCGCATTAATCATTCCAACTGACGACGTCAATGGAATTCAATGGAAGATACGCAGGAAGCGCCAGTTCATTCAAAACACAACTTGGGTAACTTCTCTCAAAAGTTTCACACAGTTCCTATATAAGGTAAGCACGCGGGTATCAGAAGGGTTATTGTGAAATTGAGAAATTGAGAAAATCACATAGCGATAGAGTATACGGAGAAGAGAAAGAGTTTTCAAGAGTTACAGAATGAACTATCTCGACGGAGACCATTTTAACCACCACGGAACCACCCAATATAGGTGCATCGAGCTAGGCCTGCAGAAGACCTCGAAGCAATCTTAGAGAACCACAACAGCCACAGGGAATCAAATAGGAAACTTCTCGAACTACTGAATTCATCAACTTGGACGAAATTTCTTTGCCCAATATGGAACCAGTGAGCCCCACACCAATGGTGGAGGAAACCCAACAAACAAAATTGCAGCTGAAGAAATGTTACAGAAAAGGGTGTCAAACATTTGCAGCTCATATGGAAGAGACACCTAAAGAAAAGGTGCCAAATTTGGAAGATCATGCAGTCCTGGAAGATTTTGAATATGTGTTCAAGGAGGTACCAGGACAACCCCCAAAGAGAGATATTGATTTCTATATAAATTTAAAACCTGGAGCAGCTCCAATGTCAAAGACTCCTTGCAGAATGAGTACACCAGCCCTGAAGGAGTTGCAAATGCAGCTTGAATAAATTCTGAAGAAGGGGTATATATGCCCAAGTGTGTCCCCTTCGGGTGCCCTAGTCTTGTTCGTAAAGAAGAAATATGGGACATTAATATTATGCATTGATTTTAGACAATTGAATAAAGTGATTGTAAAGAACAAGTATCCTTTGCCAAGGATTGATGATCTCTTTGATCAATTGAAGGATGTAAAGATATTTTCAAAGATAGATCTCAGGTCAGGATACCATTAGGTAAGGATTAAAGAGGAAGATATCAGAAAGACCACATTCAGGACAAGGTATGGTCATTATGAGTTCACAGTGGTGCCATTTGGGTTGTCAAATGCACCAGTTGTTTTCATGTGCTTAATGAATGGTGTTTTCCGAGAATATTTAGAGAATTTTTTCATTGTCTTTTTGGATGACATCCTTGTATATTCCAAGTCAGAAGAAGAGCATGAGCATCATTTTAGGATGGTGTTGCAAGTATTAAGGGAGCATCAATTATATGCTAAATTGAGCAAGTGCTCATTTTATCAGAAGAAAATTCATTATTTGGGACATATCATTTTAGAGGATGGGATAGCAGTGGATCCTAAGAATATAGAAGCCATTAGAGAATGGTCAACACCAAATAATGTGACATAGGTCAGATCATTCATGGGCCTTGCAAGCTACTATAGGAGATTTATTGAAGGATTCTCAAAGATTGTACACCCATGAGGTAGTGTCTCCATTTCTTTACAAAACAAGTTCTTCAATACTAAGGAGTACATACCCAAATGAAGATTTCATTGTATGCACATATGCATGTAAAGAAGGACTTGGTGGTGTCCTCAGTCAAAATGGGTTTGTTATATGTTATGAATCAAGGAAGTTGAAGGAGAATGAAAGACACTATGCCATTCATGAGTTGGAGTTGGAAGCCATAGTGCATGCCTTGAGGAAATGGAGACACTACCTCATGGGGAAAAGTTTTGAGCTAAGGACAGACCATAATGGTCTGAAATATTTATTTGATCAGCCAACTTTAAATGTTAGGAAAAGCAAATGGCTAGAACTTCTAAGTGAATATGACTTTGATATAAATCATATCAAGGGGAAAGAGAACAAATTGGTTGATGCACTCACCATAAGAGTGCATGAATTTCATGCTACATCCATTATCATGTACCAATCAGATTTGAAACATAGAATTTTGGAGGCTGGAAATTTAGATTTGCAATACAAGGAATTAGTGGCAAAATTACAGTAAGGTAATTTGCACCATAAAATTGAAGAATACAAGCAGATAACGATGAAATTCTCATGTATAGGGGAAAAAATTATGTACCAAATTCCCAAGAATTGAAAAATATGATATTGAGAGAAATGCATAATGTACCTTATGTTGGGAACCTAGGTTATCAGAAAACTATTGCAGCTATCAAAAGCCAATATTATTATCCAGACATGAAGAAAGAGGTTGATGATTTCATTGCCAAATGTTTGGAATGTCAAAAAGTAAAGGATGAGCATAGACACCCAACTAGTTTGCTATATCCATTACCCATTCCTGAGTGGAAATGGGAAGTTGTAACCATGTATTTCATCACCAAACTCCCCAGAACAAACAAGCAACAAGATTCTATCACAGTAGTGGTGGATAAGCTTACTAAAGCTTCTCATTTTATTCCAGTTAATCTCACTCACAAGGAAGCCAACATTGTTGATATTTATATGAGTGAAATTGTTCAAGTACATGGCATACCCAAGAGAATTGTGTTTGACAGAGATCCAAAATTTACCTCAAATTTTTGGAAGGGATTGATTAATGGATTTGGAACAAATTTGAATTTTAGTACAGCTTATCATCTAGAATCATATGGACAAATAGAGAGGGTGAATCAAGTGATTGAAGATATGTTGAGAATGTATGTGATGGATAAACTATCAAAATGGGAAGACTACCTACACTTAGTAGAGTTTGCTTATAACAATGGGTACCAAAAATCTCTAAAAATGAGCCCATTTGAGGCACTTTATGGCAGAAAGTGCAACACACCAGTAAGATGGGATAGCCCAGCAGATAGAGCAGTGGTTGGGCCAAATTTACTTAGGGAAATGGAGGAGAAAATGATAAAAATAAACAAATTTTAAAGGTTGCCCAAGACAGGCAGAAAAGCTATGTTGATAACAGAAGAACTCACAAAGAATTTAAAGTTGGGGACCATGTATTCTTGAAAGTGAAAGCCAACAGAAGTTCCCTGAAGTTGGGAAATTGTTCAAAGTTGGCAGCTTGCTTTTGTGGGCCATTTGAAATCCTAGAGAGGATTGGTCCAGTGGCTTATATGATTGCATTTCATGCATCTATGTCTGTTCATAATGTATCCCATGTATCATTTCTCAAGAAATATATACCTGATGCTAATCATGTTATTGATTGGAATGTGATTCGGGTGGAGCAAGAAGGCACTTTCCAAGTGCATTTGGTACGCATTCTGGAATGGAAAATCAAAGAGCTCCAGAATCGAGCCATAGGGCTTGGAAAGGTCCAATGGACCTAGTATGATCCTGAGGATGCTACTTGGGATCATGAGGATGGAATGTGGGCAGAATACCCGCACCTTTGTGAGGATTTTTGAAAATTTTATTGTATATGTGTACATAATGCATTGAGGACAATGCATAAATAAGGGGAGGGGATTGTAATATCCCTAGGTCGAACCCAATTGTAAATGAAAATACAAATGTACGTAAGTTGGTGAGTTGTTTGATATCATTTTTGTATGCACCTTCCATGGTATAGTGTGCGCATGTACTACGCAGTAAAATGAGGAAGTGTGAACATTCCAGGATATCGCACGCAGCAACTTAAGTGCGTGCGATTTTGAGGCCAGGGAGCCTTTGTGTATATGTGGTGTTTTATAGGCTAGTGAGCCAGTTTGTGATGATTAGGCCAAAGAGCCTAGATGTTAAATGCAAGTGCGCCTATTTTTGTATATGTCTCATCATTAATATAAAATACATCGTTGCACGCAGACTGACCATGATAAAAGAGTATGGGGGACTAAACTCCACTAGGTAGGGAAAGGGGGGATAAAAGTTAAGGAAAAGGTGCTAAGCTAGGGAGCTTAAGCAAAAAGGGAATATTATATTAATATTTCTTAAATCATAAAGTATGGATAATTATTTTATTCTAAGTTCTAAGGATGGGGACAACTGGGCCAAAGTAGCTCCCAATATGACAAGTGTCAAGTTGGGGACATGCATACATATTGTTTGGACTTAGTTCATTTTTTAGGATTCTTTTCCATCATTCAGTCATCGGGTCATGGATTTCATCATCATTCACACACTCATTGAGCTATCCTCCATACCTTCATGTCACTGTACCTGAACCTATATCCATAGCCATACATGTTTTTGTACCTATTTAGCTGGTGAGATGGATGGAAGAACCGGGTTGTCAGGCCCGTGAGAAATCTCTTTGGGTGAGAGAATTGCTAGGAATTGATTTCCAAAGGTGCTAAACTACAGTTACAGTACTCTAAGGCTTCATGTTCGGCCTGTTGTTGAAGCCCAGAAAGGAAGTGGGGAAGCCAAATGAATGTTGAGCAGATAAGGGGCACACTTCCTGGTGTGGTACGGTCATGTGGGGAATGAGGAACTCTAGGTTGTTAGTTTGAGTTGGCACCTGTGACAGAGTCTTTTCTGTTGTCTGAGATATTCAACCTGGTTAGGAATCACTTTACCCGAGTGGAGTTTAGTCTCAGCTCGGGGGTGACCCACTATTGAGAGTGATGAGCAGTGTGGTCTAAGGCTGGGAGGTTCATGGAAGGTCTGCATGCAGTTGGTGATATTCTTACCAAGATAAGTGTCAATTGTGTGATAAATTTACATGCTGGATTATTATTTATGTGTTCATTTTTATGGGTTTATCCTATGTGTGGTTATAATTGTCTTTATATTTATGGGTATTGCATGTATATGTTTATTGTTATTTTAGTATGAATCCGTGCATTTACAGAATGTAATTGTCTATTTTCATTTTATATATAAAGTTCTGCAAGAGTTATGTGTGTACATGTTTTAATTGCATGCAGTTCGAAAAATTTATGTGGCATAGCTCAGTTTGATGTTGAGTATGTTACAGTATGTTGAGCAGAGAATAAAATCATTTTCTGGAGTAGCATGGCCTGGCCTAGGTGGTCAGGGATGTTACACCTTTCGTTTCCATGAGCTTTATTTGGAATAGATTGTTTTACTCGCGCAGTAACTCTGTTATGTTTTCTATTGTTTTCTCATCCCAGTAGTCTTCAATGCTGGCCATTTTCGAATTTTCATTTGTCCCAATGTCGAATTTATTCACCTTAATCGGCACAGCAAATACCTTTGATTCCATAGGTGGACCTTCCACCACTATTTCACCCTCAATATATTTTATCTTAATGTTACGTGGGTCATCTTCATCCGGTGCTTTTTCCTGGACATGGTAGCATGACAGTAGTTATTTTACTGTATGTATGTTCTGTTGTTGATCTTCTGTCGTAAGTTCAACTTCTGGTTCTTTAATGAATATCACCCCTCTGATTTGTTTGAGTGCTAAGTCTATGTTGGGGTTCTCATGTTCAAATGAGAAAGTGACTGTAAAATTCTACTGTAATATTGTCCAGTCTGAAGTTCCTCTGCGCAATTCCTGGTCTATATACCAGTTTGTTGGAATTACTTCTAATGTGTGAACAAAGTGATGAGGCCATTCCTCTAATGGTTTCATTCTCCATAGTGTTTTGTACTTCTCCAAGTGTTTTGTTGGTGTCCCTTGTCCATCATATTTTTGTAGTTGTTTGCTTTCATGTTCTGCGCCAAATCTGATGCACAGTAACCGCTTACATTGGTGCCAGTCCTTGATTGTTTCTTTGTGTGCACCTTGCCATCTTGCATGTGTTTCCTTGAGTGTTATATCCAAAGCTAAGAGTCTCTGATTTTCCAACACTTCATATTCGTATCTTATTAAGAACGCTTCTAATTCATTCACCCCATGGAAGCTGGAAGGTTCTCTTATCTCTGTACCTACCCATATTATTGCGTGGTCAATTCTTTCGAATATTATTTTTGAGACTTTGTGTAACCTTCGCTGCCAATTCTCTAACCCTGTCTATGATTCTGACATGCATGACGTGATACTTCTCCAATTGAGTACCCCATTTGTAGTTGGATTCACATAATATTCTTCTCGCACGGTGATTCTGTACAACTGGTTAATTTCCTCCAGGTCTAAACAAGTGGGTTCTATAAACCTTTCCCCCTCTGATGGATCTAATGTCACAATGACTATGTATTCTCCTGACTCAAATGTCATCTTCCTCATCTTTAAGTTGATTATGGTCTGATTGTGAAACACCCAATCTAAGTCAAGCAATGTCGGATAAGGTTTTGTGCCATCCACTATCTCTATCACTTCGAAATCGGATTTAGTGCACACTCCATACAAATCGATTGTCACCCCTTTTAGCCTTCCAATTGGTAAAACTTTGTGTTGATTTTCTAGTTTTAGTTGAACATGTGAATATCCTAAGGTGGGATCTCCCATACATTGTCATGTCTTCTTGGGTAACATGTTTACATCGGATCCTAAATCCAATATAATATCTCCCATGTTTAAATCACCAATGTTGGCGTTTGGTTTGAATTCTCTGCTTGTTCTCCTCCTTGTATGCAGGTGATTAAATGTTTTTTGTTCTATCTTTCCCTCTTCCTCTGTGCTACATCTTTCTAACATATTTTGTAACAATTTAACATATGATGGATCATTTAGTTGTTTGACACAGGATTGCAGAAAATCCTTAATCGTACTTACTTGTACTAGGGGTTGTGCTTCATTAGTGTGATCCAGCGATGGAGGCATCTCGTACGTTGGTACTTCCTGAGTATGTTGTGCAGTTGATGTTGATGCAATGTATGGCTTCAATAATTCTTTTCTGGCCTGCCTAAATATCTCCTTTTTTTTCTACGCATCAAACTTCTTCTGTGGTTCGGCATTCTTCTTCACCCATTGGTGTTGTGTTGGATCTTGTCTTACTATGTCATTTCTTGTCTTACCTCCTCCACACATAACTATGTTTATATTTCGTCCATCATCCCTTGGTTCCGTCAAAATACACTAAACATTATGATTGTTTTGATTTCTCTTTTCCTGGATCTTCCCCAATAGTGTGGTACAATCTTCTGTGTCATGATTTGATGCGCGACAATACATACATGTCGCAGGTGGAAGTGGACATTCTCTTTCATATTGTCCTGGTTGTTGACAATTGTGGCATACCACTGGTCCTCTGCCTCTTCCAAAGCCTCATATTCCTCTTCCTCCACCTCTATAGCCAGCTCGATCTCCTTGCAGTGCCTTGTATTGGGGTGCATGGTTATACTGCGCGGGGTTATATTGTGGTTGTGCGATATTGTATTGCGGTTGCGCAGTATTATATTGCTATTGTGCAGTGTTATACTACTGTTGCACAGTGTTATATGGGGCTGGTACTTGGTTAAACTGTGGTGCAGCTTTCCTGATCATCATTTCTTCATGCACCCTATAAGCACCTGATGTTCTTTCCTTCATCAGGTCCATGGTCCTACAATATTTGTCATCATGATCTACTGACCTGAAAAAGTTGCAATATGAACTCTTAGGTATTGTCTGGTATTTCTGCATCATTAGATAGTGGTATGGATCATTCCCGTATTTCTTATAGATTTCACACCATGGTCCTCTTATTAGCAAGGGGTTTGACAGTCCTGTTGTCATGTATTGCGTGAATGTTGGGAATTCATTATTATGGTGTCCTTCTGTCCTGCATGTGGTACACCAAACAACTTTTGTTTTGTCCTTACCCCTATTCTAGTTTAGCTGAAATGTTAAGTTCTTCAAATCCTCCTTCAACGCCTCTATGGTTGGATCTGTCTTCTGATATTGGTTCTCTTCTATTTGTAGGGCTTCCTACAGAGCCTCTTACTGGGTCTAAAAATTTTGTTGTCTCAAGGGGTAGTTCAAGTGTGGGAGTAGTGAATTGACAAACATAAGCCTATGTTCCATATCTGTCATGACATACTTTAGATTTCCCTTCAATCGTTTGAATCTCTGGTCAATCTTTCACACAGATTCTCCTGATTTCTGTCTAATCTCTATCATCTAATTCATGTATTGATCCTCTGAGCTAGGCTTCTAGAATTCATTTATCAATAGCTTTTTGATATCTCCAATGGTTTTGGTTGTCCCTAGCGGAATGTTTGCAGCTAAGTTCATGTACCAATCCAGTGCATGATCTCTTAGAATTATGGATAACTACGCAAGTTTAGTGTCCTCATATGTGATCTCTTTTTCTTCCCAGATATTTTCACAAATAAACAAGTGCTTCTCAGGGTCCTTCAAAGCCTCTCCTTTGAACTCTATTAACTTGATGGTGGGATCATGTCCTGCCATCCTGAATGTTGAACTACTACCTCCGCGCGGTGTAGATACTTGACTAATGCTTCCTAAAATGTCTCCCCCAGTTGTCGTTCCCTATGTATATTTAATTCCTTTTGTCTTCCTTCTCCCAAAATTCGGTTGTCTAAATGGTGGTGTTCTTATTGGTGTATTAGTCACACATGGGTTTATGGATTCCACACTAACACTGATATGGATAGGATTGTTTCCTTCTTCTCCCGCTCTTGGATCTCTCGTCTTCCTCTCATATGTCGTGCGCAAGATTTCCTCAATATGATACACAACTCAAAGATCCTCTACCTCTTCTCCATCGCTTGCCAAGCCCTCCCTCGCGGCTATGGATCTCTTCTTGGTGTTCATATTATATTAGTAGGGTACTCCACTGCGCATTCTTCCAGTTGTTTCCATGATCTACTTGATCTGGTATTTGTCGATCATGATTGGGTCCAAGGCCTCCTCCTTCTTTCCTTTATCCATTTCTCCCTCCATTTTTCCTTCCCTTGTCAGTGCTTCCCCCCTTCCCCCATGCACGCATAGAATATTAGTTGTCTGAGGCCATTGTCATTACACCTTTGTTATATAGTAGTATCTTAATGGAAGTATATAGTGATATGATATACCTACCTTGAGGTCCCTTCAATAACTCTTTCTATGTTTCAATGTAATACTTCACTGTATCTACTGCAAATTATGTGATAAAACCTACAACAATGTATTCTAACCAGAAATCTATTGCATGCGTAAATTTATTGTCAACTTGTTGTAACTACGTAATCTCTTCAGGATTCCATTCTTGTTGTCTGATCTGATTCATAGGATGTTTTTCTTTCAACCTTAATATTCACTCATGCAACACATGCGGGAAATCATAGAAAAATACTTCATGCAAGTCGTTGAATACGTACTTGTCCATATATTTGTGTGGTGTTAACTTTGGGTTTTTGTTATCTTTCTGCGCAAACTCCAGCTCATTTGTTTTCAACCAGCTCTCTATATCTACCTTTGTTGGGTTTCATGGCCTCAACATCCCCTTTTATATTCTCATTCTCTTAACGTCTTGTCGTCGGATCTGGCATTCTTTTTATACTTCTTCAATAGATCTCATTCACACAGTCCCATTCTGTTCCAACCAGCAATGGAACCATCTATTGGTTTGTTATTCTACTTTATCAATTATCTACTCTGATCCCACCTTACTGTCATAGGTTGACCCAGGTTCATATGTAACCAACTCCCAACAAAATCCCTCTAAAACTATTGTCCCCTTTGCTAAACCAGAAGGAAACGCAACACACAGCGTGTATTGTGCAGTCTCGCCCAAGATAGGTCTATGGGTGGTTGCAATACTCAAGTGCTTGCAGCCTGGGAATGAGTTGATATATGTGGTTCTACCTTATGATCTTTATTTATCTAGTCTAACATATGATTAAAACATTCATTCTATTCATGCATGTGGAGTATCAGATCTAACTAGTTCCTTCATTCATTCATCTAGCATTTAATTCTTAACAACAATACAGATGCATACATTCAATCACACAACACAATTTTTACCATGGTTCACCCCCTCCTGGGATACATCCACAAAGATCTTGCTCTCAATATCTTTATTGTGTCTCAGCAATATGTCACGATGTGCGTGTTTACAGTCTTGGATCTTACAACCTCAACAGGATTCTCGGTCACTGTGAGGCTGACTAGATCGCACCAAGCTCCTCAGCTTGTGATCTAACCCTCAATATCGAGTTGCTCACTTCTTCTCTAGCTCACCATCTTAAAAAAGGTTTCATTTCTTACAAACCTTACAACTTTTGGACTCTCTCTACCTTCTAGGTACTATTGATCTCTTTCTGAATCTATCTAACTCAGGTACCCCCTTAGGTCCTCTTTTTCCCTTCGCCTCCTCTACTAGACCGCCTAAGTACTACTTATATATATTCTTGTCTCATCATCCATTACATTACATTTCAAAAACCCTAACCCTAATGTAATTAAGTCTCCCTTGCATGTGCACCTCACATGCTTTCCCTTGCACGTGTTGCTTTTCCTTCCAGTTGTCCTTTCTTCCCTTTGTGCTTCTCTCCCAAAAATATCCTTTTCCCTAGAATGGGTTTGCATCCAAAAGTCTCTCAAAGAATTAGAATTTAATCCAGAGTATAATTCCAGTAATTCTATCCTCAAATCAACATGATAGATACCATTCTTAAATAAATTTCAAGGGTTCGATGCCTCGGTCACCAAAGCATTTGCATAGGGGTTTGATGGAAATAAATATCGGGTTGGTGATTTGGTTTTCATTGTTTCAGAGGATACATTATCCAAATCCACGGGGCTTCCTCAACAAGAACAATGGTTTAAAACTAATCCCATCGAACAAGGGACCTGGGATCGATTCCTATGTCCAACCATCCAAAACCCATATTAGAAGGAGTATCAACTACATGGATCATGGAGAAATAGATGAACCTCTTGTCTGTGCTCCATGAACTCATTGGCTCTAAAGGATGATATGCAGTCACATTTATATATCATATTATCCTTTTATTACACTTTGAGGATGGTCAACATCTAAATTTTCCATTTTATCTTCATCAAATATTAGCTCGTATGGCTAAACAAATACAAGCAAAACCTAAAATTTCCCATCCTAGTATGTATCATCACAGGTTGTTCAATATTTTAATTATGGAGGAGTTAGGCAATGAAAATATAAATGGGATATGTTTTATATAGAAATGGGTTTATTATCGGAGGGGGTCCATAGGGGAATATGCCCTAAGCACATGTTACCATCCCTAATATTAACACCGAGAATGAAAGTGAAGGCCTCATCTCCCGTGGAGCTGAGTACTTCACAATTCAAAAGAATAATCATAATAAAACTCGCCCAAGACAAAAATTCCATCCTAGCATCCTTGTGGCATCCATTGTTCCTATCCCTACTATGCCACTGAATCCTACCCTTTTAATATCGACTCCTATTGTTCCCATTACACCCACCATTCCCATCAAAATTACAAGAAGGGTTACCAGGAGCATGGCTCRACAAAAATCMCAAGCATCAAAACCTTATCCTCCATGCTCAATGAAAAATCCGATTCAATTAGATCCAGAACCCATGCCTACTGAACAAATCCATGTTCAATAGTAGATATCCTTTATTCTTGTGTTGAAAAAGTCTAAAAAGAAACCCTCAAAGTGTGACATACCTAAATGTTCATATTCACCCCCATTTGTGCCTCGTGATGTTAATAATACCATTGATTACTGTGAGCCTCCCCAATTTCATGATAATCAATCCATCTCGTCGATACTTGAAAGAAAAGATTCACACATTGACATCCTCAAGGATAAAGTTGAAGACCTCAAAGTATTGGACAAGTGTATCAAGAGTGAGAATGAAACTCTAAAGGACAGGTGTACCCAATTGCAGAGGCAAGTTGATGAATTAAATGTGCATAAGGATAAAATTCATAAGATTTTCAAAAGGAAGCACAACCATATTGAGTCATTAGCTTCATGAAATCAGAGTTTAGAGAAGAAAATCACAGTAGCCAAAGGAAAGAAGGCGCTAAGAGTCAATATATTCATTAGCACTTGATCAACTATAGGGTTATAAAATTATCAATTTTCAAGACTTTATATCAGGAAACCATCTACATTTACATTTATATGTTTATTTTTGTGTGAGGACACACAAAACCTCAAGCATGGAGGAGATATTGGGATCCCAAATTAACACCATTTTTAATTCCAATTGACCCTTTTTTCCCTTTAAATATTGTAATGCCCCAAGGTCGAACCCCTAATTGTTTTTTAAATCATGAATTGTAAACATGTTTCATAGGCTGGGGAGTCAAGTAATGATAATTTGGGAGGCTTATGTGATAGTTGGGACAGAGAGCCTAGGATGCTAAGGCCAGGAGCCTATTTTGTATATGTAAATATTCAACTCATTAATATAAAAGCATCACTGTGTGGAGACTGACCACGATGAAAGAGTATGGGGGACTAGGCTCCACTAGGTTGGGTAAGGGAGGGGGTTGAGAGGTTGGAAAAGGGGCTAATCTTAAGAGCTTAAAACTCAGAGAATAATATATATTGTTATTCTAAATATTGTAAGGAGGATATGAATTTATCCTAAGTTCCTTTGGGGAAGGGGAACGACTTCCAAATGGAGAGGAACATGCTTCATGAGCGCTATGTGTCATCTCAAACACATGCAAATATATGTGGGGATTTTTTTTGTTTTGGGGATCCTTTTTCCATTTATTACACCCATGCACACAGCTAGAAGGAAGCAGGAAAACCATGAATTCCATTATTGAACCCTCAACCATCCTAAACCTCTGCAATGAGCTTGAACTGGTATCTTTGTTGAATTTGTACCCTGCGGGTTGCTTGTGTTTCGTTCTACCATTACCGTGCCCCACATCTGGTTTATTTTTTCCTATCACCCTTGCTCATGTGTTGAGGAGCTAGATAGAAGAAGCAAATTGTCAGGATTGTATTTTGAAGAGGCGGGTTGTTAGGCTCGTGGGTAGAAGAAGCAGGTTGTCATGCATGTGAGCAACTCTCTCCAGGTGAGACAGTTTGTTGGGGAAGTGATTTCTCCTGGAGGGAGTCCAATAGCAGCTACAGATCTCTGAGAATTCCTTTTCGTCCAGTGTTGAATCCCTAGAAGGGAGGTGGAGCAGTCGATGGACTGTGTGACAGTGAAGGTGTATACTCTTGGGGTTGGACAAGCATGTGGGGAATGAGAGTCTGTGAGCGGTGGGAGTAAGTGGCTCCTTGGAAGAAATCCTTCCCGTAGACTGGTGCAAATTTTTATTGTCCTTTCCTAGCCTAGGAATCCCTTGCCCGGTAGAGTTTAGTCCCAGATCGAGGGCGACCCACTGCTGAGAGTGATGAGTAGTGTGGTATAAGGCTAGGATATTTGTGGAAGGTCAGTGCACTACAATCACGAGATAAGTAGCATTGTGTGTTTAATGGTTAATGATGTATTTTAGTGCATGTATGTGGTTATTATAATAATATCATGTGTTTCGCTGCATGTATTCTTTCATGTTATCTATGTTTATTTTTGTTAAGTTTATATGTGATTTATTCCGCAAAGAGTTATGTCTGTCATAGCCCAACAGGTCTATGCCTGGGCATGGACAGTTTTAATCATATAGTATCAGAGAAGTTTGGTTTTGGAGTAGTGTTGTTTTCCCCGGTGAGGGTGGTCCAGGGGACGTTACAAATACCACTTCTACCATTATAAAAACCACTATTCCATCACAATTTCCCTAAAATGGTCATTCAATGCTCATAAGGTAAATATGATGATTTATCATGTGTTTTTCCATAGTCTTTTATTAACTAGAGGATTAAAATTATATTATTTCTAATGATGGTTAATTAATATAGATCATATAACCTCAGCAAGGAAGCCCTGTAACCCAAGTTGGAGTTTATCATATATCTGGGTTTCTAGAAGAGAATGCAAGAAGTGGCTTTTCTTCATAGCACCCTCGACATGCTCTCAAACTCTTAACATTGGTTCTAGAAAGCACAGGAAAGGCGTTAGGTAGTAGTCAAAGTTCTGGTCAATCGTCCCCAAGTTGGAGCGTCATCAACTAAATTAGTTCAATGATGCGATTGGGAGATATTTCCATGCATTTCATGTCATGAGAATATCTTCCCAAATATTTTTAGAAGTTTTCTTGATGTGTAAAATATTTACTGAGTCAATCATTGTATTTTCGATGAGTTTGATGCGTCGATACAAGGATCCATTGAATCGAACTATGTATACTTAGAATTGTCATTGTATAAATCCATGTTAAGGATTGTGTGAGAACAAGGTTGAATTTGTGAGTTCTGAATGTGAGTTTCAATAGTAAACAATATTTGGGAACATCCATATGATACAGTCAACAAGTTTGTAGATCATTATGACTATCGCTATGTATTGAGACTGCATGTTGATTAATAAAGGAATGGTGTTTTGACTAATTTTGTGTTCCAAATCTATCTTCGTAATGTAGATATTTAACATAGAAACTCATCGAATGGAAAGGGCCCACCACATCTGACTATTGTTGTTTGTATTGTTAGCATAAGTGTGTGTTACCTAGTTACAGAGGTAAATTATATTTCATTTTTGTTTGGAATTTTAGTGTTCTTTATTCTTTCAATTTGTAATAATCTTTGTCGTGAATGCCTTTGTTTTTGTGCTTTGATTTGGTCAAGAGATATATGATCGTGCTTAAKTATATTGACCTTAGCAAATCATTTCAAAATCCATAAGTGAAGGACTCTAATAGTGCACTTTGTTTTAACGCTCATCAGAGAAGGATTTATTTAGATTAGATTGCTCTATGTTAAATAACATTTCAAGCACGATATCMATAATGTTGACTTGGTGATTTACTATATTACTTGTGTTTTGGAATTGTTGGAATCAATTCATGATTATAATTCTATAGCAATTCACATTTAAAGGACTCTGGAATTTCTTACTGTCTTTATAATTTTTTTGATAGACACAATGGCTTAGGCACAAGCACTCTAGTTTTTCTATTAGATTAGAATAGAAACAATTTGAAGTCCATAAATTAATCATTGTGTCATCCTTATTGAAAGAACTCAATTTGTCTTTTAATCTATAGGGATACATCATTTAAATATTCCAAGATTGGTGTTATTGTTTGGATTGAATATATCTAATTTTGCATATAATTTGAATGATTGGATTGATCTCCAAAATTAGTTCTTTTCCTTCTAATTTACCAGTTGAATGCTTTTGATTATAGATAGTTTAGTGTCTCATTTCAGTTATAATTCTTTACATGCTCTATTTTCATAGATGGAGTGTTATTGAAGGTAGGAACAAGTTGTTTCTCAACACTTGGGTGCTAAAGCTTAAGTGAGAAACGGTGTCTTCGGGCCATTAAGTAAAGTTTTGTTTTTCTACCCAATACACATAGATTGCTATGTTTCATTTGTAATAGAATAATTGTACTTTCAACAAGCGCTCTTTTCTCATAGAATAAGATAGTGTAGATAGTCATGTTAATGTCTTAACCCCTGCACATACAGTTTTAGAATCTCTAAGTTTACGTGCCCGGATTGATTAATACATGTTTAGCAATTAATTCAATTAATTAACTCGACAAGGGGTATTGAAAAAGAAAATATGGGATTTTTTGGTATTAATAGAGGTACCTGAGGTTGTTCTAAAATCATTGATAATTCTAAGGATGCTATGGGATTCTCAAGATATGGGGGATCCCATCATCATGGTGTCATCTACAAATTGACTATGCAAAATAGGAGGATGTACACTATGCAAGGGAAGGCCTTTGAGATATCCATCATCAATGGAAACCTTGATATGATTACTAAGGCCTTCCGCCATAATGACAAATAGAACGGGGGAAAGAGGGTCCCCTTGGTAGATTCCTCTAGAGGAAGAAAAAGAGAAGGAAGGCACATCATCGATCAAGATTGAGAATAAATTTGAGGAGGTGAGGTACATGATCCAATTAACCTAGGCTTCACTAAATCCAAATTCTAGGAGGACCAAATGCATATATTTCCATCTTAGAGTATCAAAGGAACTAGAGAGATCCAATTTAATGAGCATACCAGGAGTGTTAGAGGATTTCAGGGAGTGAATAACCTCATGGGATAGGATTACACTATCAAAGATTTGGTTCTCTTTGACATAATCGGATTGTTCAAGAGAGATAATGAAAGAAAGAATAGGTTTAAGCCAAAGGGAAATCACCTTTGTGATAATCTTGTAGATGATATTGCACAATGCAATAGGGCGGAATTGCTTCAGATGAGAGACTCACTCTTATTTGGGGATTAAAGTGAGAAAGGTTAGAGTTGGAGGCACACTGAGAGTGCTGCAGGAGTCCTTGATCAACTCCCATACCTCCTCTTGAACTAGATTCCATAAATGATGAAATAAATTAGTGGTAAACCCATCTATACCTAGGTATTTTCCTCTGATAATTTCCTTGATGGATTGATCAACCTCCTCCAAGATCATCGATCTAACGAGTGCAACATTTTATTCAGTCGTGATAAAGTAGAGGATGTGCTACATTATTTAGGAAATGGCCTCAGATATTTTTGGATTGGGATCTGTGATTAGAGTCTGGTAGTAACTAACCAATTCCCATTTGATGTCAGGGTGGTCCAAGATCGGTTGACCCTGCTCATTCTAATTCCTGGTGATTTGACTAATGCGTCTTCTTTGGATCATGGATCTGTGGAAATTTTTGGAATTTTTCTCTCCCTCTTTGAGCCATTGAATTCTTTACTTGTGCCTCCAAGGGGTTTCTTCTTTATCATATATGTCTTCTAAGTTGTTGATTAATGCATCCTTCCTCCTCTTTAAATTGATCCAATCTCCCCTAAGAATTGATCACCTGTTGTATTTCCCTCATTCGATGTTCCAACTACCTTTGGTTTTGGAAGATGTTACCAAAGATGGTTTTTTTTCATTCTTTGAGATGTTGCTTGAAATTTTTCAATTTCTGCTAAAAAGGATACATCAAAGTTCCATAGGGAATGATTGTCTCTCCCCACCACTGTTGGACATTCTCCTAGAATTTGGGGTGGGTTAACCAAAAAATTTCAAACCTGAATGGTTTGCAGTGAGAGGAGCTTGCAATGTCTAACCAAAGTTGGACTGCCTTGTGATCAGATCTAGCCACTGACAATATACTGGATTCCATGATCAGGCCTTCTAGCATCAGTGGTTTGGAAATTAGAAAGTGATCAAGACGGAAATAAATATGTTGGGATCTTGATATCCTATTGGTCCAGGTGAAATCGTTGTTAATGTTCTCAATATCCACTAGTGGTAGATTAGAAATGAAGATTTTAAAGCCATCATGGTCACCATCTATCCTGTGAATTCCTCCTCTTTTTTCATAAAGGGAAAGGATGATGTTGAAGTTTCCTCCCATGATCCATATTTGGTATTGAATCACTTCGCCAATTCCTTCCAATTTTTTCAAAAAGAGGATTTTATTAGGGGTTGATTGTGGCCCATAAACATTGGTAAGAAACCCCTCCTTTTCATACCCAAATTCTTTATATTTAGAAGAGATGGACCATCTCATCATGAAAAATATTTCAATAATGATTGTATTTGGGTTCTAGAGGATAGCTAAGCCGCACACTAAGCCTCATGAATCAATATCTATAGAATGACATTGTCTACAACGCCGAGTGAAAATAAGATCATCTTCAGTGTCTGCATATTTAGTTTCTTGAAGAAATAGAATATCTGGATTTTCGGCTATAATACGGTTGTTAAGGAGCCTTTGTTTATCCTTTCCATTAAGGCCCCTTATTTTCGATGAGATAATATTCATGAGGAAGGTTGGGAGGGGAGTGGATGGAAAATCTCAATAATTAGTTAGATCTAACCTAAGTTAACCATGAAGTTTCCCAAATCATGAATTAGTTGTTGTGTTGATTTTCTTCCTCTCCTTTTTTCCTCCCTTGAATTCTTGCAAGATTCCTTTAGAGGATCCTTTTGGAGTCCCAATCCAACCCTTAGATCTAGAGGTGGATCCTACAGTGGAATCGAGATATACCTTATGAAATTTTTGAAGTTTTTCAGGAGGGAGGGTGAGAAATTCCTGTTTATGATAGGCTTCCTTGAGACTGACCAAGTCAATCCCTACTAGTTCATTCTCGTCCAGATCGATCTCCATGTCTCCTCCATCATCAATGATTTTCTCCTCCATCCTAGGACCCGAGCCCGTATCAAGATTGATTTGTTCTAATATAGGAATATGGTTCTAATGCATTGTCTAATTCGATTTCCTGTTGCGTGGACTTTGGTAGAGCTCGATCATCTCTTAATTATTCAAGGTTTGATTTGTTGGGTATGTGTTATATTCTTTGCACGACTAGCTCTAGTGTTCACTACGTTATGCAGAGAGCGTAGGGGGGTTTGAGGGGGGGGGCACTAGGACCCCCCTTCTGGGGTTGTACGGGAGTGATATCCCCTTTGCACGGGGGTTCGGGGGCAGCATGCTCGAGAAATTATTTTTCCTCGGGAAACGTGTAGCATTTTTACCTTATTTTTCGTGTTCCTCGATTTTCGTGTCCATTGTTGGGTGGTTTTTCAACACATGGTTATTTCCGATGGTTTTCTATTTCTAGTTAAGGAATTAGGGTTGTTGACTAATGAAGGTCATTGGGTTAGGGTTTTGGATGCCTTTGGATCCTATATGTATAAAGTCTTGTAAACAATGTATGATTTTGAATGAATATAGAATATGCTAGTTTTCTCGGTTTGGGTTTCCAGGGGAAAAATATCTTTGTAATGTATGTATTTTCCATTGTATCTTTTTTGTTCTTTTACTGAAAATTTGTTTGCAGTAAATATTGTACAAGGTTAAAATCTACATGATTTGTGATTTCAAAAGAGTTGTTGGTAGAGGGGGAATTGACCTGATTGTTGAATGGTTTTTTAAGGCCTTGTTTTATTTTAAATTGCACCTGGGTGAATCCTTCCTTAGTCTTCTCTACTACTACTATTGTCTTGTGTTTGGTAGGGGCATTGAGTGGGAAATATTTGAAGAGATTTCCATGCTCGTGACACTTTCAGCAACGAAACGAGATGTGCTCATAGTCAATCATTTGAATCCAATCCTCATATTAATACTCTAGGCATATAGATCCCAAAAGGGGCTTGGATATATTCATATAGACACAGATCCATACATAGGAGGTATAGCATATCTTTCTGGTGGCCTTTGTGACTTTAACAAATATACCCAGGATGTTTCCGATTCCTACCATGATTTCTTCCATCTAATTCCTGAGGCAACAAGTAGAGTCGAATCCACACAAGGGAATAGGTAAATTCCTCTTTCTCTGGGCTAAAGTGCTTGGTCCAAATCCTCAGGTAGAGCCCAACTGAGTTGAAAAACCTTGTCTCGATCTTCCAGGTTGTGGAAGATTGTGGTAAAGAAGCCTTTGGAACCTAGCTGAAGATCAAAGTGGCCCTTGGGTTTCCACCATATCTTGATCCATCTGACTAGATCTCTTTCCGAGGGCCATAGACCCAAAAATGTATCGATGAGGGAGTGATGTTTCATGTATTGGGTCTTCTTCTCTACACGCTCTGATCTAATTGTGTACCTTGTCATTGTCGGGGCCTGCAGGAGGCATTTTCTCGATTCCCAAGCTCAAGCCACCTTTGGATGTGATGGCTCTGGATCAATATCTACCAATTTTCCTACTAGATTCATTTTCGAGGTATTTATTTGTGGCAGATGAGTCTATTCAAAGGCAGGTCACGGCCCACTCGATCCCATTGTCCTATGGCCCGATCCACTGATTACCACATTGTTGTAGGAGGGGATTCATGCCCCCTCACCCATTGACTGCATGGAAGTGGCCAGACTAGTCGTCTGCATAGAGTCTTCTACATCGATGATGTTGCAGAGAGAAAGTATTCAGCGAGCCCTGGTTTTCCACTTCTCTCATCAAAACCCTAGTAGATCTCTCCACCTCTATGTCATGTCTTTAAATAATATATTAATCTTATTTGTATCATAAATGATCTTTTTTTCATCATTGGTTAATGTCTTGAGAAAGCTCCACCTATGTGAGGGCTTCAAACTAATATGAGAAATGATCATTTTTCTTCGAAAATGTTGAGGTTTCATTAAAACAAGTCATCTATGTGAAGGCTTTAAATAACTATGAAGCCACTACCATCTCCACTGCCTTCAAAACATTGTCTTCAAAGAGGGATTCAACAATACTCATGACCTTGGTGTCCAAATCAAATTTTCAGACTACCCATCTAGAGGAGAAAATCTATACCTGAGAAAATGTTAAGATGGAGAAAATGGAAAGACATTTATTACTAGAGGAACCATACTGGTGCTATACAATTGTAATTCATTCAATCAAATATTTGTCTCTCTTTACTCTATATCAAAAATTTGAATTTAGCTTAGTAGTCAAAATTGAGTTTTCGTTTCTTCTTCTTTATATACTATGAGAATATCCACAACGTCCATGTCTTCCTACCCAAGTACATAAGTAAACTCAATAGTTTCTCCCTCCAAGGGAAAAATTTAAAGTTGGCGAAATTTCTTACCCAATAATCACATCTAAAAAATTTCTTGAAACCAACAAGTGGAGCATATAATCAAACCTTATCCAAGCCATCTTACTCATATAGTTCTATTTGGAATCCCTCCCAGACAATTTTCATAGGATCAAAGTTCTCTTTTTCCATTATGTTTATGTTATTTCCAAGTATATGAGGAGGTGATTGATAAATTTTAAGATTGAGAAGTTGTTCTCTCAATTTTATGTTGGACCTGGGCTATGTCAGAGTTACAAGTGAATCCTCCTGCAGACAAGCGGATTCCCTCTTGGTATCTAGACCCCTAAAACCAAGACAGAAACGGAGCTATCATTGGTCATTGACATCCTTTTAGATCTAATTAAGCTAATGAATGGAGAGGAAGAAGAAAAGTGTACCTTTTTAAATGGCGTTTGTCCTCGCAAAGTCCAAGTTGAGCTTCAATCCCAAGCTCCTCGATAGGTCCTGTAGAACAAACAAAGATACAACAAGATTCCTATTCTACTGAGATTAGCTCAAATACAGATCTATCTACTAGGGACAAGTTCATGTAGAAAAAACATAAAATTGAAAGAAACAGGCCAAGCATGCATGTATATTAATGAGAACAAATGAAGAGTACTTACAATCCTCTGATGAAGGTGCAACAGCTTCTTCCAGCTCTCCTTGTCCAACCCCTTTGCTCAAGTAATCTACACTAATTATGCTTCAATGGAAATACCACTTATGAGATCATAAGTTTGGTATCTCTCTCTCAATCCATGTACTGTATATTACCTATGAGATCATAGGTTTCATACCTCAAATATTTTATGTATCATGTACGCTTTTACCATGAGAAGGCCTCCTTATATAAGCTTGGAGAGGCCCAACCACTTGAGAGATATTTGGGATACGTTGAGGATTCCTCTCCTTCATTTGTGGATCTTTCCTAAGATCATGCCTTGAACTCATATTTGAATCCAACCAACCTCAGAGATTGAGGGGATTCTCCCCTAATTTCCTCCAACAAACCAAATTTTTCCCAAAAAAGGTCAGCGCTCACTCAAAAGGGACACAAAGCGTTGGAACGCTCCCCTGGAAGAGGGTACAGAGTGCCAAAACTCCCTAACAGAGAATAGGGGAGCGCTCCCTTCCAAAAATTGACTTTTTAGTGGTTTTTCCAGTGGAAAAAGGATTGTACTCCTTATCAACTGATTTCTCTTCTTTAAGACTAGTCTTTGAGGTGTCTTAAGTGTTCTTATGATTTCGTTAGAGGCACGACATAGGAAATATGGAAGTATGATGTTTGCGACACTTGTGACACTTATGGTCAATATGTGACACTTGCGGACAAGATGCAACACTTACAACACTTGTAATGACGACACTTGTGACACTATTGAAGTGAGTAATTTTGATGTGTAACGGATTTCCCCCCAAAGTGCGAAGTCAGAAGACGATGATGATTGAAGTACTTTGTAGACTTTTTCGAGCAAGGGTATGGACGTAGAGAGGCTGGAAAAAGATGCACACAACCATCAAACAAATATTATGACATGTTTCAAACCCAAGGTAGGCATACCTATGATTGAGTGATAAAAAAAATTTAGGTATGGCCACCATAATACACTGCGAATCCATAATTATATTGATAAAAGGTATAGCCACTGAAGATACAATGTGGATCTATACTCCTATGACCTGAATTGATCATAGCCACAAAGAATACATAGTGGATCTACGAGACGAAAAGACATAGCCACGACCAATACAAAGTGGATCTATGTGACAGTATATGTGTCATAATTCAAAAGAACTCCTTCGCAACCTAGGCAAAGTATATATAAGAGTGATAACTCAACCCAGGTTCTTCTTACCAATCTCGATGTAGTACGAATATAACCATGTGAATAGATGTCCTGATGTCGAACATGGAATAAACCACTTGATTATCGGTCAATGATGTAAACCATTAACAAGCATGAGGGAAATCACCATTGATGTCAATGATTCCCAAGATACCCTAGTACATTCCAGCAAATGTGACTAGATGAGATGAATTCGAACATCCATGGAATCATCCAATCAAAGGTCAATGATGTAAACCTATTGTCGTACATGAGGAGGCCTTCCATTAAGGCATGTAGGTCCCAAAGTACTAACTGCTTTCTAAGTCTAGTTCCCAGATGATGTGTTGAGGTCGACAGGAATAGACTCGTCGTAGGAGGGCCTTGATCTATCCTCTGTCAACGACATGAAACTGACACAGAGATGTAAATGGTGGATCAAGAGAACATGGACTGACATGGGTATTGAAACAAGATATTTTTTATGGATGACTCTTGAGGCAGATACTTCCCTTGAACACTGAGGCATAACAATAGAAACTTGACAAGGACCAAAAATTGATA
>SNQJ01S0183661.1:5247-16490 GCA_010110895.2 Picea sitchensis | reverse complement strand
TTCTTCTATGCACTAGCTTTCTTGGTCATAGAGCACCCTCTTGTGTGCGCTAGGGTTTATGGTGTGAGTGTGATCTTCTCTTGACTCTATAGCAAAGGATTGCTGATTTTTTCCCTTGTTTGAGAAGGGTTTTCCTAGGATAAGTTCTTGTGTCTTGTGCATGGTTATTCTTCTTGTGATCTTGGTTACTGTAGCTGTTGTATATTGTATTGCTGCATTGTTTATGGTTCAAGTTCACGCTAAATTGAAAGAAACTACATGTGCTTGAGCTAAGCATTAAAAATTGAACATGGTATCAGAGTAGCGTTCCTGAAGAGCCATTGCACAAGCTATTCCAAGCTAGCCGTCACCTTCTTGCTGCAACTGCAAAAACGACCCTTACCCTTTTCCTTGTCAAGCTAGTTTTAGCACTTCACCGGATCTACATCCCTGGTTAGAGACAAATCGAAGTTAGTAGAGATGTCACCTTTGAGGAAGAGATAGCCTTTCAAAGATCCAGAGAAACTCAGATGGAGATTGAAAGCGAGAAGAAAGAAGAGACAATACCTTCTCCCCCTTCAACAGTTCATAGGGAGATAATTACTGATCCGATTGAGTCAGTTAATCTTGTAGCTCCAGTTGATGTTCCCAGAGACATTGCAGTAGCCCAGAAGAGGCCTGCATGGGCTCGACAAACTCTACAAGAGGCAGAGGGACATGCAGCTCCTCGTGGTACATTCCGAGAGAGAAAGAGACCACATGGATTTTCGAGCTATGTTTTAGCTATGAGCCACATCATTGATATTGAGCCTTCTTGTCATGGAGAAGCAGCAGGTCAGCAGGTTTGGCAAGATGCCATGATTGAAGAGTATCAGTCCATCATGAAGAATGATGTGTGGGATATTGTTCCGAGACTGGAAGGGAAGTCTCTAGTGACTTCCAAGTGGATCTATAAGATCAAACATGCAGTTGATGGAAGTGTCGAGAAGTACAAAGCGAGATTTGTGGCTAGAGGATTTTCTCAGGTGGAGTGAATAGATTATGAAGAGACATTTGCTCCTATTGCTCGATACACTTCCATCCGTACGATTATTGCTCTTGCCGCATCCATGGGTTGGAGACTACATCAGATGGATGTGAAGACAAGCTTTCTCAATGGAGAGATTGAGGTAGAAGTTTACATCGAGCAGCCAAATGGATTCGTGTTACATGAGAAGGAGTCTCATATGTGCAGTTTGAAGAAAGCCCTATATGGACTAAAGCAGGCACCTCGTGCATGGTATGAGAAGATTGATGGATACTTGATGAGTTTGGGCTTCAACAAGAGTGTTGCCGATCCCAACCTATACTACAACATTGTTGGTGACGAGTGCCTGATTTTGGTCCTATATGTTGATGACTTATTCCCAATCGGTTCAGAAAGCCTTATTGTTGAATGCAAGCGTGCATTTTCTTCTGAATTTGAGATGAAGGACCTTGGTATGATGCACTACTTCTTGGGAATAGAAGTGTGGCAGGGGACTGATGAGATTTTCCTGAGTCAAGGGAAATACACAGTTGAGATATTGAAGAAATTCGGGATGACAGGCTGCAAGTCGATGGCTACACTGATGGTGATGAATCTGAAAAAATTGAGCGAGTCTTCTTTCGATTCAGGCGAGATTGATCCACATCTTTACAGACAACTGATTGGATCATTGATGTATCTGGTTAACACCAGACCTGATATATGTTATGCAATGAGTGTACTCAGTCAGTTTATGAGTCAGCCGAGACAGACACACTGCATAGCATCGAAGCATGTGTTGAGATATTTACGAGGCACAATTGGTTATGGACTGGGATATGCCTTCGGTGTAGACATGAGATTGCAGGGATATGCCGATGCAGATTGGGCAGGGAGCGCAGTGGACCGAAAGAGCACCTCCGGTTGTTGTTTTACTTTGGGATCTGCCATGGTTTTTTGGTGCAGCAGGAAACAGACTTCTGTGGCTTTGAATACCGCAGAATCAAAGTACATTGCATTATGTGTGGTAGTCCGCGAAGCAGTGTGGCTTCATAAGCTCCTTGCAGACTTATTTGGACATGAGATGGATTCCACCGTTATCTATTGCGATAACTAGAGCTGTGTGAAGCTCTTAGAGAATCCTGTGTTTCACGATAAATCGAAACACATTGAAATCAAATACCATTACATCAGAGATATGGTGCAGACGAAAGCAGTACTTGTGCAATACCTTTCTACACATGAGCAAGTTGCAGATGTCTTCACCAAATCGCTTGCCAGGACGAAGTTTGAGTACTTCCGTGAGAGACTTGGTCTGGTGGAGAATGCTTCCCTAGCTGAGAGGGAGTGTTGATGATTGTAGCTTCATGAGACATTCTCCAGATCATACTCCTCTGGACTGAGTTGAGATGATCTGTGAGAACACCTATGTGATAGGTGAGTCATACTCCTCTGGACTGAGTTGAGATGACGTGTGTTGGTCTCTTATCGTGCTTCTCTGGACTGAGTTGAGATGACTTGATATGGTCTCTTGTCAGACCCCTATGGACTTAGTTGAGTTGACTTGAGATGGCTCTCCAGTTCGTACTCTTATGGATTTAGTTGAGTCGATCTGTTGAGAGTGACGTCCCTTGTGATTGAGCACATGTGGACTTGTCCCTAGTGGTAGAGCACTAGAGGATGTTTGTGAGATCCCTTGCTATATTGTCTAAGCGTAAGATTACTGTGAAACCCTAATTTGTATTGTAAAGGGTACAAGTCGGCCCTAGTGTATAAAGATAATTAATATTGTGTAAAAGATTAATTATATTATTAACTTGTACATGTCGGCCCTATTGTGCCAATAGACACATCTAATTGATGAGTTAGGTCATGTATTTATAAGAGAGATACATCCCCATTGTGGATCATATCTCATTCACTCAACGCTTAACCTGGTGAGCTGAAATTTGGTGTGCATTTCTTCTATGCACTAGCTTTCTTGGTCATAGAGCACCCTCTTGTGTGTGCTAGGGTTTATGGTGTGAGGGTGATCCTCTCTTGACTCTATAGCAAAGGATTGCTGGGTTTTTCCCTTGTTTGAGAAGGGTTTTCCCAGGATAACTTCTTGTGTCTTGTGCATGGTTATTCTTCTTGTGATCTTGGTTATTGCAGATATTGTATATTGTATTGCTGCATTGTTTATGGTTCAAGTTCATGCTAAATTGAAAGAAACTGCATGTGCTTGAGCTAAACATTAAAAATTTAACATTATCATTGTACTCTTTTCTTTGTACTTGTCTTATAGGAGGAAGGTGCTAAGGTTCATGAGGAAACCCTAGGAGAAGTTATGAAATCTAGAAAGGACATCTTGGTTGGGTGCTTGCTCTTATGAGATGCTTGGATTTGTTCTTGTGAGCTAGATGTTGGAGATGATAATCAACTCATTCAATATCATCTTGTTTTAGAGATGTGAGGAGAAGAGTTCACTTCTCTCTCTCTCTCTCTCTTTGTTCTTCATTTTTGTACTTTCCCACTTTTGTCTTGGATGTGATAGGATTTCTTGGAGCTTTTGGAGCATCTTGCATATACTAGGGTTAGGGCTTCATCCCATGGAGACATTGGAGCTAGGGTTTTGTGATTAAACCTTAGATTGTATTTGTTGAGGAGTGGAGAAGAGGAGACGTCTTGCCTTGGCAGACATGTTAGTGTGAAACTTGCTTGTTGGAGCTCCTTGGTGTTGGCTAGGTTTTTCATGGTTTTCCCTAGTTAGGGTTTTGGAGAGCTAGAGGATTGTACTAGCCTTGGGATGATGCTATGGTATGTACATGAACGTCTTTACATATATAATGAAGTTTTCAGCTGTCCAAAATTGTTTTGTTGCAGATTTGATTTTCAACTATCTATTTCTTCATGGTTTTGTAATTTCCAACACCGTTGAAAAAGTTGGCATTGGCGAAAATTCGGCGAGGGTCCAAAAAACATTGTTTTGGCAAAAGTCAGAGAAAGTCGGCAAAAAATTGGAAAACCACAACAAACATTAAAAAATACAAAATATATTCATTTTTTCAAAATTTTAAACATATAAAGCAACAACAACATCGGATAAAGTTGATAAACACATTGGCACATAAATATGGAGAAATCACTGATATATATGTAGTGGATGCCAAATAAAAATTATACATCAAAGTCGATATTGAATCCTGAAGGGCCATAAGTTAGAACCAATACAAAATGACATCACATATAGTTATAAATGTATCTCATCATCATGAGGTAGATGTCTGATGTACAATGACAAATGAAACAAAACTAGTAGCTAGCTATCTAATATCAATTCCCTCTCCCCCTTTTACAGGAAAAGATAATGGGTTGTTTGTCAGGCCTGCCCCTGACAGTAGAAGGTCCTGATTCTGAAGATTCAACATCAGTTGGCAAATGAAATTGAACCCTTGCTCCACTTAAAAATCCTTGATGGTGATGATGATGGTTGTTTAGCTACCTCCACAATGATTGAGGAAGACCACAAACCCTTCTCCTTCCTTCTCCAACAACAAACAAGTCAAATGACCAAAAAGAAATGACCAAATCGGCTTTATCCCCGTAGACTGGGCGCGTCCCGTGACTTTTTCTATCGACTCGCGATTTTTCGTATAAGTCGCGAAGTCGTGATTTTTACTTGCTGACTTTTYGGGAAGGGGTAAAACTCGTGATTTTTTCAAAARATCGYGAAAATTTGGCRATTTTTTCAACYATGATTTCCARCACTACTATGTCTTGYTGATTTGATGTAAGTTAAGGCTGAAATTGTTAAGTGGTTTAACATTAATCTTGAAGAAGATAGGGCAGATTTATTGCTGTTATAAGGTGATTTTGAGATCTGTYTTTTGCATGATAARATTGCCCTAGAGGGYTGAAACTTGTTGGCACACATTARGTAACTTTTCTCTTGAATTGCCTTTTTGATTGGGGTGGTTAAGAGGTGAAATATTGTCTGCTGTTGATGTTGTTTTATCATATTTCATAACAGCCTTAAGACTGAAAATTCATAGGGTTAAGAYCCARGAAACATCTAGGAAAGAGGCGAAATTTCTGAATTGCAAAAGAAACCTCAATTCATGAATTTTCTACATTTCCTTTATAAAATAGGATGATTGAGGGTTACATCTCATATGGACAGATCCACATTGCACAAGTGCACCTCGGTTGGCATGGTCAAACCCTATTCTTAACTCAGTGTAGATTGTGCACCCAGTTTGCATGGAGACATTTTTGTAGAGAACATCTTCCGAGAAATAAGCATGTCTAGAAGCATGCTCCACCTCCTAGGATAATGCATCTTGTTCTAAACTTGCAAAGTACACTCAACCATGTTCTAGAATCTAAAACTGGAAAACTCACTCAAACATGCACACTTTTCTTAAATAAGAAAAACAAACTACATTGGAACATGCACTCTAATTTAGAAATGAAGCTATTGGAAATAACTAAGGGTTGGTGCATGCATGTTGAAGGTACTCATGTGCCCTCTGCTTGCTCCACCATAGTTCCGCCCTCCTTAATATATTCATTGGTGCACCCTCCTTAATATATTCATTACTTCGCCCTTGGATGCTATTGCTAGATGTTTCTACTGAGTGTCCCTTGGAGCTGAGGACACTGTTGCCCAATATTAGACAAGTCTGTTGTTGCCATTGCTGAGAGAATAATGACTCTGATGCAATAGGTAAAACTAACACTCTTTGTAAGGGAAGTGTTCTCAATCAAACTGAGTTTCTCTCTGAACATCTTAAACTTCCCCTTGGCAAGGGGTTTATTCAAGATATCTTTTGCCTGTGAATTTGAAGGAACATACTCTAGAACCATTGCTCCCTTTTGAACCCTATATTTGATAAAATGGTATTAGATATCAATGTGCTTGGAGTGATCATGGAATACTAGATTCTTAGAGACTTTGACACAACTCTAATTGTCACAGTAGACCAGTGAGCTCCAACCTTTGACTGATCAACTTGTGAAGCTAGTGGCTTCACAACTAGCAAAGTTTGCTGCCCTGTACTTTGCTTCTATTAAACTGGATGCCACTGTTGCTTGTGTCTTGCTAAACTAGGATATCACACATGAACCCAAGTTGAAACAAAACCCTGAAGTGCTTTGCCTAGCAGTCGCGTCTTGTACCCAATCAAAATCCGGAAATCCATGTAGCATCAACTCACCATCTCCCCCATACCTTAGACCATAATGAATTGTGCCCTTCAAGTATTGGAGCACATGCTTTGCAACACCCAGTGAACTGGCCTTGGCACAACCATCTATTGGCTCAAAGTGTTCATTGTAAAACAAATATTAGGCCCAGTATTAACTATATACATATGGGAACCAATCAACCGCCTATAAAAAGAAGGATATACCAAATTTGAATCTAAATCAACATGGATCTTCAGATTTGGAACCATAGGAGTGGCCTAAGGTTAACAATCCATCATTTTAAATCTCTTCACAATCTCCTCTTTGTACTTTCTCCGTCCAGGGAAGGTCTTACCTGTACTGTACCAAACCTTAGACCCATAAAAGAATGCACAACATTGATGTCCTTCATGTCAAACCGCATACCAAGTTTGTCTTGCACCATGTAATGAGATTCTTTGAACTACTTGCAAGTAGTCTTGGTGAAGCCCAAATTAAGTAGTTACTCATCAATCCTAGAGTACCATGCATGCGATGCCCACTTCAACCCATAAAGGGCCCTTTTCAACTTGCATACATGGAAATCCCGTCCATGCATCTCCAAATCTCCCTCTTAGATGATTATTGTATACTTACTCCTCATTCAACATATCAAGAAAAAATGTCTTTAAACCCATCTTATACAAAGACCATCCAAAAACTGATGCAAGGGACATAATGGTTCTAATGGAAGTATACATGGCCATTGGACCACAGGTCTTTTCGTAGTCAACTCCCTCTCGTTGGGAGAATTCTCTTGCTATGAACCTAGCCTTATACTTCTCTATGTTGCTATCAACTACATGCTTCACCTTGTACAACCACCTATAATCAATCACTAACTTACCCTTTGGTCTCAACATATTCCACTAGACATCATTATTTAGTGTTCAGTTATACTTCTCTGTCATGGCATCCTGCCACACCTCTGTATTTGCCTCCTCAAAACAGGAAGACTCTACATCAATGATGGAAGACATCAATGCATCATAATTAGGAAACTTCTTAGGGGGATGACTTACCTCAAAAGAAGTCATTGGAGCTCCTAATTGCTCTTGTGCATCCTTCAATGTCTGAGTAAGCCACCCAGGCTTCCGAGATGAACTGGATGGTAAAACAAGTTTTGTTTTGTTCTTGTATTGGAATCTCGTTGATTTGAATCAGATTTTTCAAAAATTTATGGATCAACATTTGGAACAAGATTTTCTCCCTTCGCAACCTACCTAAGAGGTTTGTGAGACTTGGACCAAGCCATCCTCATCAAACTTCACATCTTGACTCAAGCTAGAAGGTTCAAGATTAGTTCTCTTCTCATATACACAGGACAACCAATAACACAAAAGTGAGATACCCGTTTCTCACCAGTAAAAGCATTTTTTTATGTCTTGTCCTTCAAGATCTTGAGACAACACCTGTTTTGAATGTAGATAGTTTTATTTCATGCTTCTGCCCGATGAAATATGGGTAGATCTAGATCATGAATCATAGCCTTGGTTGTATGTATGATTGGCTTGTTCTTCCTCTCTACAACCCCATCTTGCTGAGGGTTGAAAGGTACCATCACCTTCCTCTTGATCCTTACATCCTTGCAAATGGAATAAAATGCCTTGGAGGTGTATTCTCCATTATTTGATCATAGCACCTTTTTATTATTTGTTTGGTTCTCTCCACAACAACTTTGAACTCTTGTATCCTTTTGAATACTTCATCCTTAGTCTTAATAAAATATATCCAGGTTTTTCTAGAGGAGTCATCAATAAACGAAACATAAGCAATGTTGATGACAGAGGTTCACTTATTTGGATGAATTATATCAAGATCCATGCTCGTTGCTAGGGAAAGCAATCTTGGTGTGCTTGCCAAGTGCACAACCCTCACACATTCTTGTCCTCTCTCTCTTGAAGTCTGGTAATCTTTGTAGCATGTTCTCCAAGAGAGGTAATGCTCCATAGTGCAGGTGACCAAATCTCTTGTGCCAAAGCCTTCACAGTTGATCACTATCATGCACTAGGAATCCATGTTTGATAGGATCGACGAGCAACTTGTAAAGGGCACCCTCTTGCATGCCTTTGGCCAAAACTCGATGAAGACCATGGCTGCGATCTTTGATAATAACTCATTGATCATTAAACTCAACCACAACCTAAGATCTTTCATGGTTGACACTGAAAGCAAATTCCTAGTTAAATTATCATCCTATAAGACATCATGAAGCCCAAGAACATTACTTGAAGGTATGCAGAAGGAAACATATCATGTCTTGTGTCTTGATATGTGGCATCATCACCAAGCTCCACATGTATACTTGCTTGCTACTCCTAAAGTTTGCTGAAAACCTTTTTGATACTCCACTGTCCACATACCACCCTACACAAGAGGTGGTGGTGGAAAGGCACAAAACCATGGAGAAGGTTGTCTCAATCTTTGATGATAACAATTCCATTCCTGCTGAAGCTTCTACATTCCCTACAAACTACTTCTGCTAAGTCTGTTTGTCCTTCCCTTCTTCTTCCCAGGGCTCTTCTGAGAAGCATAATGGTCCATCTTGTGGCACTTGAAGTATTTCATGTGGCTGAATTCTTTATTGCCCTTGTTTGAGGACCTTGAATCCTCATTCTTTTGATCCCTCTCGAGTCTTCCTTTTTTACCTCCTCTTTTCATTCTTGATGAGGGTAAGGTTTTGGATCTCCTTTGATCCAACTGAAGCTGTGTCTAGCCTTTCTTCTTCCTATATGAAATCATCCCAAAACTTCTCAAAGGCGGGAAGCTTCTTGCAAGCACAATCATTCCAAACAAAAGGGTCCCAAGATGAAGAGAACCCATTTAATGTTGTGGGCACCAACTCTTCATTCTCCACCTTCACCCTAGTAGTGGTGAATTAATCTTGAAGATTGATGATCTATATAAAATAATTGGCCACTGTCTATAGCTCTCATGCGTGTGGCAGTGAGCTTGTTCTTCAACATCATCTTGCAGTTAATATCTATACTCTGATATAGAGTGACTAGGGCATCATACATCTCCTTAGCTATCTTCTTGGCGATGTGAGGGATGAAGTGTTCCTTCACCAAATGAAGAATGATTCGCTTTGTGTGGGCCTGCTTTTTATTATGCTTGACCAACAGAGCAACATCAGTTGCAACCCTCATCTCCAGAAAATTCCAAAGATCAACCTCCTCTAGTAGCATATGGAGTTTGCACTTCCATGGTGTGAAGTTGGAAGCACCCGCTAGATGATCGCACTATTTGAAACCGAGACTAGTCATACTTGCAGCTCTTGGGACATGCTAAATCCAAACAAATCAGATGGAAAAAGAAACAAGATACACCACTCCAATCAATGGAGCACTTAGGGAATCACACTCGAAAACCTCTCACAAGGCTGGATCTCTTTAATCACTGAAACAAGAATCACACCTGCTAAAATCCTTTGACAACTCCCTTGCAGGGAGAATTGATTTCTCCATATATGAATCCCTGGAAGACTTTGGTAAACGTACTTTGATACCATGTTAATTTTCACACCTTGTTGCACATGGAAAAAAACCTTAAACACTAGGTAGCTAAAAACTAAAAGCCTCCAATCAGATCTTCAATTTTTGAATACGTTAATCTGCAAACATTCACTACTGGAAATATGAACAACAATCTAAAAAGAATGAACTCTAAATACTACATCTATCTTCTATTGAAAACTGGAAGAATTACACTACTATAGCTGAAAACTCAATTACAGTAACAAACATAGTGGTGTGTCCTCCATCTCCTTTATAGAATAGGAAGATTTAGGGTTACATTGCAGATGGACAGATCCACAACTGTGCCTAGGCTAACATAGTCAAACCCTAACCCGTGTACAAGGTGCACCGACTTGCATGTAGAAGGTTTCCTAGAAAATAATGCACTCTAGGCGAGATAAGCATATATAGAAGCATGCACCACCTCCTAGTATAATGTGCCCTGTTGTAAACGTGGAAAGTACTCTAACCCATGTTTTGGAATCTAAAACTGGAAAAACTCACTCCAACATGCACTCTAATTTAGACCTGAGGCTAAGTAGAAATCACTAAGGGCTGGTGCATGCATGTTGTAGGCATGCATGTGCCCTCTACCTCCTCCACCACTGTTGCGCCCTCTGATGTTGTTGTTGGGTAAGCCCTACAGCTGAGGAGATATCTGCACCATAATGGAGGAGTCTTTTGCTGCCACTAGAGAGAGCAGTGACCAATGCAACAGGTAAAACTATCAAGCCTACTATCTTACTTTGTTACTTGAAGATTTTGATCAANTGTTGGGTAAGCCCTACAGCTGAGGAGATATCTGCACCATAATGGAGGAGTCTTTTGCTGCCACTAGAGAGAGCAGTGACCAATGCAACAGGTAAAACTATCAAGCCTACTATCTTACTTTGTTACTTGAAGATTTTGATCAATGGTTGGGTAGAGTTACTCAACTAAAGTTCTGATTTTATACTAATGTTAGGTCAAATAATGGCATCTTCGATCTTTGGATCCAACTGATGTTTGAGAGACGAAAGTGCTTGTTGCATCGAGAGAAGTGAGGTGCACTCTACAACCTAGTATATATGAGATGTTCAGTGCGTGCAATGCTTATAAATAAAAATGATTTTTTTTTTAGGTCCACAATATAATTAAAAAAAAAGGTTAGTCATTAATTATATATATAGAAAATTTTCTTAGGAAAGACTCTCCAGGTGCTTCCTCGCTTTCTGTGAATGATGCCTGAGGTAAATGCCACTGGCAGACTATGTATGCCTAACCTTGAGGGACCCAGGTGGATTTGATATCATGTCCTCGTTGGCCCTTGTGGTTTTGACATGGCAGTCAAATGGGAAACCACTTGAGCTAACCCTTGGTGCTTGTTATATAATAATAATAATAAAAAATTAGCATCGTCTCATCTTAACCTTGGATCTTTTAAGCACTGAGAGGTTTAGACCTTGGTTTGTCAAATTTTTCCTAGGTTATGAACTTTGAGAAACCTTCCTTTGCTATTCAATCCATCTGATTTTGGTGTCAGATTTTTATTG
>SNQJ01S0183660.1:5298-18919 GCA_010110895.2 Picea sitchensis | reverse complement strand
TCTCACACAACAACCTTTAATTGTAACTAACAAATAGGGTAGAGGTTAGTAGTATCCCTATTCAATGGACTTACTTCCTTATAGTGATCATTGTTTTGGTACCATGATGAGATTCATAGTATGGAATGTTATGGAATTAATGGGAAGCAATATCACTGACTACTACACAATGAGAGATTAAGACCGTTGTAATCAATAACTAATAATCAGATACATTACTCATATCAGAAACTTGTACTCATAGTTAGTTTTGTACTAATTTCCATATTCAAGTAATGATAATAACCTAATTTAATCCACAATCAATGGTAATAAGACAAGATAACCCACAATGAATCATGAAGGTGAAGAATAATATGTTTTCTCAAAGAGGGGAAAACAACACAAAATTCTTCCATAGATTTATCATTCAATGAAGGCGTCGCAATCACATCACATCTTCAAAAGATAGACAAGGAAATAGTGTGGCAGAACATGCTAACTTAGAATAAGAGTTAGTCAACTTCTTGTAGGATCAACTCACTCAACTAGCAACAAAGTGAAGGTAGACTACTTCATTATAAAAAAATACTTCATTATGGATAATAAAGTCTAATATAGACATAAAAGAGTTTACAAATTGCAAAAACCTTCACTGGTGACATGTTCTCATACCATAGGAAACCACTCAATGGTTGGGAGATCAACATGCTAGCTGGTCATTCACCATCCTAGACTTAAAATAACCCAAATCTGAGTAGTATTGATGGATTAACATATGGATCAAGTGATACTGGTACCTGAATGACCCGGTACCCCTAAAATCTAAAAATTGTTGGTGCATTGTATTTTCTAAGAACTTGCAGAAGTCAAACCTTATGAAGGTTTGATTCTCGGGGTGTGAAAAAACTACTAGGAAACCCAAAAACAATGGTATCCATTATAAAACTATTATAAATATAAACAAACTTTGAAACATAGGAAGTATATTCATTGAATTCATTCCCTCAACCTCCAGAACAGATACACCGAAACATAGGTCGTATATTCACTATTATAACATTGTTTAATATGTTATAACATATTACTATAACATATTACATTGTAATATGTTATAACATATTACAATGTACTATGTTATAGTAATATATGTTATGACATATTACAATGTAATATGTTATGACATATTACATTGTAATATGTTACGACATATTACATGGTAATATGTTATGGAAAATCAACATTAATATAGAAATCAACAAATAGAAAACAAACAGTGAAACATAGGTATTATATTCACTGTAGTCATTCCCTCAACCTCCAGAATAGAGACGCCAAAATATGTAACAAACACTTTTCATTGATAGCGAAATTGATAAAAGACATCAATTTTTCATGTCAAAGCCTCATTTGAAAATCTAGAAGAAAGAACAATTTTAAAATCTACAAAATATAGCGTACAATAGATAGAAACAAACCTTGAAACATGGGGAAAATGTCCACTGCAATTATTCCCACAACTAAAATATGTTACAGTACTTTGCACTGTAATAAAAAGACAGAAGCAATGAACATTTCATGTCAATGTCTCATTTACAGAATGATAAGAAAGAACAAATTTAAATCCAAATTTCTAACTCCAATCCCATGGACTGAGATACTAATTACGATTCCTCCAAAAGTCAATCTAGCTTCCATTTTCAACAAAGAATGACTTAAAAGTATGAAGACTTAGAAATAGAATAGAATTAATGATACCCAACAAAACTGATAAGAACATAATGAAAGTATCATAGCATAAATGCAATTTGATCTTTCATCTTCATTCTTGTGATTAGTTGCCCATACCTTAGATTGAGACTATACACTCTTAACTATATTGTAATATTCACATAGCTCATACAGGTAAGATATGAAGTTGATTCCATTGCTTTAGCTCTCTCTTAATCACAGTAAGTAAAACCCATATGTATTGGTTAAGAGTATATACCCTTTGAAAGACCCTTCTAATATTCTATTACCTTTTGTATTTACACAAGAATTTAGTTGAAGATGAGATTATATTACCCTTTGGATAATATAGTAGTTGAAGATGGTGATGTATTACCCTTTGTATTTACACAAGAATTGGAATCACTCGACCAAGTTCTGGTTGTCCACGAGGTTTCTGACAAGATGGATCTACCAAAATGATTCAGAGGCTATTCTTAGCCCCTGTATTGACAAGGTTACTTGAATATGGTCAGTAAGCATATAAAAAATTATTTATAACCGCATATAAATGAATGTTTAGAAGCGTAAACAAATAAGGTCGGTAAGTTGAAAAATTTGGAGAGTAAAAAAGGTTTGCATATTGTTTTTCATTCATTGCAAAACTTTATGGAGTCATATCAAAAGATGGGGCCAACCACTGACAGTTTTGTCGATCTAATGAGGCGACAAAATTCAGAGGTGATGGACCCTGATAAATGGGAGGCAGTAAAAAATAAAGTTTTAAAAGAAGACGCAATTTCGATGTTCAATTACAAAGATGGTCCAAAGAGGAAGATGTTGAAGGTGCAATATTTTAAGCACCCCGACATTGCAGGACATCTTTATAACAGATTTTTCACAACATATGGGAAATTGTCGTGGAACGATGAGGTTCTACACTATTTTGAAAAAAACTTTTATGCATATTTATTCATGCACATGCACCCTAATTATACTAGTTTATCATTTGATTATTATGGGACTGGTAAATGATGGACATATGATCACAAAGGGGCATATCAAAATGTGACATTGTCGAGGCCTCCACAACCTTTAGTAGTTTTCCCAACAGGGGCATTTTCTTCACATTGAGAGTTGTGAGATTCATCAAAGGTTGGAAAAAAGGCTAGGAATGCAATCAGGGAAAATTTGGAAGTGAATTTTTATGGTGTTGATGTTGGCATGAACCGTCAGTGAGTGGAAGCCAAATCTTGGGACATATTTGTTTATAAAATAGATGCGGAGTTAGATACCATGTTAGTAGAAGATCTTAATGAGTATGACATTTTTTTCCATGATGGTTGGAAGAAGGTCATTCAGAATGATGAACAGAACAAAAAATTGGTATGTGTTCTAGTTAGTAAATTTTTTATTCATTTTAGGATAGTTTACTTTTAATTATAGATTTAGATATCATTATATCTATAGAAATAATCGAGTTGATATTGTCATTAATTGCAGTTTGGAGATATGTTAAATGAATTTCTAATAAATAGGGGATTTGATTCCACAAGTTTAAATTTGGATGGGTTGAATCAGGTATGTGTTTTTTAATATCCATAGATGAGCACTTTAGTTTTTAAATCTCCAATCTTTTGAATAAGAGATCAACAACATTTATAATTTTGTATAAATGTGAACACATTGAATCCTAGATTTAGCTATTGGTTGTGTTATTCAAAGATCCGTATTCCATCTCCTACTACTTGGGGAGGTTTGTCTCAATTCTCATAGGGAGAGTTTGAAGAGGGTGGGAGTTCACATGTATCATTTAATGTGTTAAAATCATTTAAATTTAATGTGTTATAATCATTTAAATTTAATTTTCAAATTTTCAAATTTGGAATGTGTTATATAGGGTAATGTGGAGAAGAGAGTACATGAGAGTGTGCTTGGGAGAGAGATTGGGATTGAGGAGGAAGTGAAGGAAGCACCCATATTTAGGAAGGATGCATCCATTCATGATGATTCATAAATGTATGTTCATTTAATATTAGTGATTTTTAATTTTATTTTATGTTGGAGTTTTATATAAAAGTGTTCAATCTTATTTTGAATAAGCTTATATTTTTTACTTTTATCAATTTTTTGTTTTCTCAAATTTTTAGTTTAGCCCTTCCTATTCAATGCTTTGATCAATTATTTTGAAATATATAAAACCCATATATAAGCTTATCGTTGTCTTAAATGGTGTACATTCAAACTTATTTAAGTTTAGATCATGATGAAGACCTAATTTTGAACTTGAACATTTGATTATTTGAGAACAAACTCTATCCCACATCAGAAAAGGGAAAGTTTATATTTTTTCTTCGATTGCATTCCTTGATTTCTTGTCCAAGAATGGCGTAGTTTGGACATTTGTGTTTTGTACATACAACGAAGCGAATTCCTTCTTGCCAGGGTATTGTCAAACTCTTAACTAAATTGATTACTAACCACAAAAAACCAACATTCAAGTAGATTTACAAATAAGCTATGCATATGTATATGTGAGTTAGATCACACATATTGTATATGTGATCTAGCTCACACTTAATTTCAAAGAGAATTTGATTATATGTAATATGAATACATCCCAAGGATGAAAGATTTAAATGGTTTTTGAAGAATGACTTAATATACATGTGCATATTTGTGTTTTCTTCATGTACATGAAATATTATATGATAACATCTATTCCACTGTAGAAAGATGAGATAAGTATTTTCCGGAAGAATGGTTTTTAAAATGGATATTTGTGAACTTTCATAGATATAAGTAGTTTTTTGGAAGAATGGATTAATATGGAAATTTATGAGTCTTTTAATTTGAAAGGGCATTATGGAATTTGATTATATGACCACTGCAGAAGAGGAGAGAAGTATTTTATTATTGAGGAGATTAGTATTTTACTGTTGAGAAAATAGGATCAAATAACATCACCTTGGATGAGAATTTCACCTGAAGGATTTGAGACTTTATCTACCATGAGATAAGTATTTCATTGGAAAATATTTGCGAACTTTATTCATACACAATTCTATATTTATTTTCAGGTTATTATCTAACTATAAACACAAATGTTTTTTACCAAGAACACAATTTTTCTCTTTAATTTTTTTAAAGATTTTAGATAAGATTTTACAAATTATTTAAATCATGTATGCTTAATGTGGAGAGTAACTATCTTAAATATGTTTAACTGTGGTTGGGTATGTTATTATTTATTATTGTTTATTTAATATTTAGTTAAAGTATATATGCTAATATGTGTTATTTGTTTTTTATTATTATTGTTTTTTATTGTTACAGATGTCTAAATTATATTTGGTGGAAAATATGTTTAAAGTATATTTGGTGGGAAAGAGTACATTGGAGGATGAGACTTAAATATTTTGGTATGTATGTCAGTTTTGTTTTAATCACAATTTTTGAATTCTGTTTTATTTTGCATGTTTGAATTGTAAATTTTTAATTTTTGAATTTTATTTTTTTTCCAGGTTTGAATTGTAGGTATGAAGTGATCTATCTTAAAGCGATGGCTTAGAGTCCATAATTTTAGAGTTAAATGTCTTATCTTTTGTTATCATCCTAAAATGGATGTGGAACCTATGTATTTGACAGTGTAACTATTTAGACTTTGAGTTGGAAGCATAAACTCCTTGATTGTTCCAGCACCAACTGGATGGAAGCACCAACTTTCAATCACACACACATCATCATGTATAACAGAGAACAATAGTTCTCTCTTGCACCACCCTACCACCCTGATTTTTTCTGGCTGCAACTAGATGGAAGCTACAACTCCCTGTGTTCAAGCACCCACTTGAAACTCTGAGGACAACAGTCCTCCCTAGCACCTCCCTACCACCCTAATTATAAAAACTTCGTTACTGAAACTTATTATAGTGATACAATGTTTTTCAAAGGATTACCAGTCTCATCAAAGTTCTGCTACATTTCTCTGGTTTGCCTGCGTGCCTTGGATTTCTCTTCCTCTCTTAGATATACATTTTCATTCTATGTTTTTCTTTTATGATTTATGTTTTGTGTATTATTTCCATTCTATGCGCTACATCTCTTCTTTGTGTTTTAGTTGCTACACACATCATGCTTCTACCCGCATGAATAACTCTCAATAGAATAAACCATCTTTTCTATGTTCTGCGTATATTTATCATGCCAAGTCCTCTGCCATATTATACACCTAACTCTTCGTTCTCTCTGGCGATCATATTGAGTTTGTTCTTCATCAGTGGTTGTTATGCTGAGATTATTTGGCTTCTCTGGCAGTTATAGTCTTTGACGCTTTTCCATTTTTCAATTGTCTCTATGATGAGTATTCATCCTACTGGTAGGTACCTCGAGACTCCTAAACTCCTCCGGCGATCACCCTGAATCTCTTCGAATTCTCTAGCAGATGAATCTCTTCGAATTCTGGCAGTTACAATCAGACTGTTCCAACAGTTACAGAGAGAACCTCTACGTGCTCATCCCTTTGGCACCTTTTCCCTTCTTGAGAAAAAATTCACAGCAGGTGCTATCTTTTCTTGCTAAGACCCTTCCTTTTACATGACCATCAGTGGTGACCAAATGCCTAGTCAAAAGGCACTTCCCGATTTCCTGAAATCCGAAGTGGAGCTTAGCGACGTGCTAGCTCCTCCCTCGATATGACATTGGGTGATGATATCATGTGACCATGTGATTACGGGCGCATCAAAAGGTGGTGTAGATCAAAATTCTTTTCTCCCTGCAATTTACCTCTAGCTATGATGTACCCTTTCTCCAAAACCATGGTTTCAATTGTTGCCCGCTCGTGAAAAATTAAGACACGAGCATGTTCTGGCCTCGCAATGTGAGGGGACCGTCGATCTTACGATCTTGACGGTGCTCCTGAGTGGAAGGATCAGATTGGATAGTTTATTTCAAGGAAACAAATCAATGGTCAGATTTGGTCCTTACACTCATCCGTTCATTGTTCAATCTGACGGCTAGGACTTAATCAAACATTGATATGAACAGCTCTCGGAACATCTCCCTTCGTAACTTTGGGATTTCCACTTTTAAAACTTACACTATCCTTCCACTGTACTCTGCTCAATGGTTGAGAATACACCCGAAGTGATCTGTCAGATCGGATGACTTGTTTCCTTGCTGAGGTAGTCTACTGATGTGGGTGAGACGTGTAAGTAGTGTAGTGGAGATTGGAGGTAGAGCCCACTAGTGGAGGGTGACGTGTAGCAAGTAGTGGAGTGTGACATCGGAGCACGGAGGTGGTATGTATGAGTGATTTGGTGGTTTACTCAGAGGGGGGGTCAGGTGGTAAGTGGTAATGAGTGAAGGGGGTCCGAGTTAACATAAAGGTGACATGTATGAGGGTCCCACAAGGAAAATACCACCAAATCGACCCCCCCCCATAGTTAAAGGTAGAAATCTTGGGGGGAATCCGATATCCCCTGTCGACCGTAGATCTGAGTCCCTGATTCTTGGCTGTTGAGATTAGCGCGCCATTTACCCAACTTATATTGTCCTTCCACTTTAGAATGATCTGACAATTGCGATATTCTTTGGATGATCTGAAGGTCGAGAATTTATTTCAACTCTCCTAGTCTTTGGAATTTGGAGATTTCAAATCTCAAACTAATGCTCTGGATTAGACGACCCAATCTGTCTTAGTGTAAACGCTTGACCTTGCATTCCTGGAACTCCTTGCTCAATAAAATTCATGTACCATTTAGAGCATGACCTCTGAAGGTAGTCTGGAATTCAACCAATTTATTCTCATCTGGAGTCCCTCTCGACCTTCAGATTTCTTCTCACAAGAACCAATGTTGCTCAACAACTTTGTCTCTTTTACCCCAAAATTGTAGGTATTAAGCAATCGAACCTCCCACGTTACTAGCCATTGTTAATCTTTCTTCTCCTATCAAAATAAAACCTAACAGTTCTAGTTGCGACCTACTAGGCAATGCCAATATCCTCCCTGTATTCACACTTCTAGGTTGTGATTGGCTAACTAGTTGTACTAGAACAAAATTATCATAAGAAGGTAGTATCAAATTTACCACTAGTATAGAAGACACTTGGGGTATGAGTGATTTTGGGTTGGTGCCACTGGATTCGAGGTGTGTTTATTTGATATGGGGGGTCTCGTTCTCTTCCTCTAGAGTTGTCTCTTTAGCCAAATTCTCGATCTTTCTTGGAATCGAGGATGAATCTTCTCTTTCCTCTTCAAGATCCATGTCGACTTCCTTCTCCCTTGCTTCTACACCTTCTCTTTCTTGTCCACCCTCTTGGGGACTTCTTTCTCTTTGCGCTTCTCTCTCAATTAATATTTGACTGGCCAGTCCTTCCTGTATTCTCATATTACGCAACTCTTCCATCTATCCTTCTTCTACTTCTCTTGGTCTAACTTCTTTCCACAACTTCTTGGATTGTTTTTCTGCTTTGTTTATCTTATCGTGCCACCACTTCTCAACTATTGCAACTCTTTTCAAGGCTTTCTCATATTTTGAGTCCATTTCTTATTGTTTCCCCCATTTTTCAAAGAACCCTCTTCCCTCTCTTAGGCAATGACCCCACCCCAACCTCACCACACCTCAAGCAAGTTTGTTTACGTTTCCATATCGATCGGGGACATAGTTAGCATCCCCTCTTTCATCAAGAAAATCTTAATCCACAGGGGGATTTCTCTCAACAGTATTCCCCTTGCATCTTTCTTGAAATCCACTTCTTATCATGAAAACTATTTGTGATTCTCAGCTGCAAACTCAATAATTCATCCTTCTAATGTGGTATTGACCCATAAATCAATTGCTCACATTATTGGGTGATCCATCCTGTGAAGTGATGAAATATTTTTTGTATCCCAAGTACAGGTCCACTTGACTCATTCTTGAAATTATGGATCTTCTTGGAGCCTATCTATCCAATGGAAAAGTTCTTCTCGAAACTTAACGCAGAATATCTCATACTAGTCGCTCGATCTTTCTGAGTAAAAGATTACCTCCAGGGGTGATTTTAAGAACCACCCATAAATTTTATGTATAATAAGTGGGCGAATCCCCATGATACATAGGAAAAATTGAAGGTTATTGTATCAATAATATAATATGTATATATAATTTTTTGGTGAATCTTTTAGTCAATTATATAATCTTGTAAAATCTTGGTGAATCTTACAATAAATTATAAACTCTTGTAAAATCTTGGCGAATGTTTCATTGAATTGTTTTTGATAAAGTATAAAACCATATATAATAATAGGAAAATGTAATCATTAAACTGTAATATACTATTTTTACATATTTGGAAAAAGAAACATAATTTCTCCATCCTTTAGACAATGTTGCAAGCATTAGGAGTTATGTTTGTCAAGGTTCTCATTGTACACTCTTTCATATCCCTCTATCAGTTTTGAAAATATTTCACCACAAATTTCATATGTGTTGTGCTATCACTCCCACAATTCTCCTAAGGCTAAGAAGGAGACTGAAGAGGTAACCACGGACCAAACTTTTGATTTGGTAGCTATACTTACCAAACCAGAGAGAGCTCTCTCTATGATCACAGTCAATAAGGTGACTGGAGAAGGAAAAATATATTAGTCTAGGTTTTCAGCTTAGTGAGGTTTTGAGTTTATAGGTTTGTTGGACCAAAGTCATAGATCTAGGAACTAGGTCAAGGTTTTCAAATGATCATTTGCAAGGATAAAAATGAGGCAAGGTAGGCATGTTTAGTGACATATTTGGGTTTTCATTGTGGTACAGGGTTGAAAAATGAAGGATCAAAATGAGCATATGACTATGAATTCATTTATCAAAAGAAATGGAACACAAACATGAAGATCTCATCAAAACAGAGCATAAAACTTATGAATTCTGCTAAAAAACTAATGAGATGATCACATGAAAGCATACATATGGTTGCAAGGAGAGATAAACATTCAAATTGATGATAAAACTAAGAAGAAACACACTCAATAATCATACCACAGGAATCCCAAGATTAGTTGCAAATGACTATATTATTTCTGTCAAATAGTGTACACTAGCTCCACACTATGATTACCAAGTATCCCACCCTTCATTTGTCTTCAATGAGGCTACATATATATGGAAAACCAACTTTCCCCATCTGAGGGGTCGAATCCTTCCTCTTAGGATCAAATCACAAGAATATCTCCAACCATACCAAAATCTAGGGGAGTTAGAAACAACTTTCCCCTTTTATCTAAACTACTTGAGCTTATGTCTCAAGTCATTAGTTACAATACATTAACCTTAAAAAACTCAAAATTAAATTTACCACATATATTTACCATTTACATTTACCCATTTCACTTTTAACTTTTATTTATGCGGTAAAAAATTGTCACACACACAAGCGCAAAAAATTGTAGCAGAAGAGAAGCAACTTTGGAGGATCATTTAGAGGCCTTCCTTGATGATTTTTTTGATGAAAAAGTTATGAATGGAAAGCTGAAGATGTCCTCTACACCCTTGAGTCACTAATACAAGAAAAAAACTACATCTATCCCCTGCAAAATTGATTTGAAAACAAGTTTTCCAAAAGCGTAGCGAATTCTCTAGAAGTGCAACGAAAACCTAGGGGTCAAAGATGGAGTGATAACTCTTTAACAATAACACATTTTACAAACCTGAGAGAGGGTTTTGTATATAAAGTTGTTTGGATGACAAAACTATCTCATTTTTGTTAAATTCATTCCCATGTTTTTGTAATATGTGCCACAAAATAATGACTAAAACAGGAAATTAAATTGGAGAATTTGATTTTTTGAAATAGGCTTCCAAGAAAGTTGAATATCTCCCAATATATGAAACTTGTGTAGAAAATGAAGGAGTTTATTGTGATTTATTATGTCCTTAGAAAAAAACTCATTTTGGTGTTCCAAAATTCATCTTCATTTGGTTAGAAACCTCTTTTGAAAATGATGACCAAAAACAGAGTCAAAGCACAACATGGTCTAGCAGAAGCGCAACACCCAGCTTGTGGAGGACTTTTGAAGGCCTTCCCATGCTTCAAATTCAATTCTGAAAGATGAATGGGAAATTTGAGGATGTCTAGGGGTCATTAGAGTCATCAATCACTGCACAAACTTGTTCCAAGACACCTAAAAATTCAATCTCCCAAGACTACTTCAGAAGTGCAACAACTCTCCTGTAGCAACTATATTTTTGGAATTTATACCAAATAATAATATATGTGGATAAAATGAAGGATATTTTTGTTCCTTAGTCTATTATTGATAAACACCTCTTTCACTATTTTCAAATTCATCTTCCTTACTTCAGAAACCAATTTTGAAGTAAGATTGTCCCTATGTGTGGGAAATGATTTATCTCTTGAAATGATTTCTTGAGAAATGGTGAAGACATGATATCATGTGATGAAGTGGGATCATACCTTCTGATATGACCTCCCTTATGGCTCTTCTTCTTATTTTTCTCTGATTCCATAGTAAACCCTATCTAAATGGGAGGGGAAATTAGGGTTTAGTGTAGGGAAAAACAGGGGATTTGGGCAGTTTAGAAATTAAGGGAGATGAAGGGGTTAGGGGGTTTCTAAATTTTTAGGAAAATTTGGGGAAGTAGGGATGGATGTTAGGAAGTGGGGGAAAGTAAAATTTTAGGGAAAGAGTGAGGGGAAGGGGTCCAAAATGTCAGAACATAGTCCTAGCCTAGGAAAGTATAGTCTAGGGTAGGGTTTGTGGGAAAATGATGATTTTGAGGGATAGGAGTGAGGGAAAATGTATATGGAGGTATATGAAAAGTGGGGGAGGGTAATTGAGCTTAGTTTTGAGGGTTTTTCTCAATATTTCAACCAAAGAGACTATGAAACCAAGAAAACCCCAGGAGAGGGAAATATGATATTTCCAAGCATGAATTGAAGAAAAACAAGGCACAAGAGGAGCAAAAGAGTTCCGCTTACTTGAAATTGATATGATGGAACCCAAAAAAGATTACGAAACCCTCTGAAAATGAAATTTTGGAACCCTTGATAAAGAACAGTACACTCTAGCAAAAGCACAGTGATGCCAGTGAAAAGAGCAGTGCTAGAAGAAACTTGGCTTTTGATGGCAAGGAATCACTTGTCTGAGGAATGTATGATCCTGGGAGAATAGAATTGTTTCATATCATATTTGGCATTTGCATTGACCTTGATTGTTGATATTTTTACCTACAGTGTAACATAACTGAAATATACTGGTGTTGCATAGAAATTCCTTTTGCATCAAATTTAAGCATTTTGCTAACATAGAATTCAGTAGTATTGTAGTTTGTTGTCAAACAGTAATACCCAGTCATAACTTCTAATTTTTATATTGCTGTGAGTTTGCTTTGATTTTTAATGTTTGCAATATCAACCTCAAGAAGTCATCATATGTTTTAGGATTCATTGCTTCTGCATTATCATAGGATGAACCTTATCCTACATGTATAGAACATTATGAATGATTTCCAGTTGCATTAGAAATTTTTGAAATATAACTCTTTTAATCTATGCAGTGTTGTTGTTCTAAGTTTGTTGAGACTAATGTGTGAATCAGATCCCTTCTTTTGCTTCATACAAGCTTTTTTATATTTCCAAGGGATTGTTCCAGATCTCCCCGGTGAGTTGGAACTTGGTATTCATTAAATTTCCAGTGTATGTGAATACAGAATATATGTTGAAAATAACTTAGTTTTCCTGATTTTGTTATAGGAGGAGACAGAGGATGAAAAAACTCATCACAAAAGGGAGAAAATGGAGCGGAAGGCTTCAAGACCTAAATTTATTAAGACAAGATACAAATGACTTCGAAATTGCATTAGATCACTAAAAGAAGGGTTCTTGTGGTAGAAGATGAGCATCAAAGTGATTACTTATATTAATTCATTGTTTGGTTTTCTCAGCTAGGTTAAATTTGATCAAGGAGAAATGTCTCTCCCTTGCAGATCATACCATCATAATACCTTAATTCACAGATTACATTAAAAGCCACTGATCACTAATTTAGGGCGATATATCTGTTCCATGTTTGGATTTTGAATCCAAACTTACAGTTCCATGTTTTGATTATGCTATTATATTTACTGTTAAGTTTTCCACTGGCTTAATTTGGTGGGACCAGTTTGGATTTCATTGAAGAATTCCTTCCAATGGCCGCTAAGGTGCTAATACTTTTCTGGTGCATCAACAGTTCTTAATTATTTCATTTTATAGAGACACTCTACACATTTCTTCGCTATCTTCTATTTTTTTTAGGGGAGAAATATTGAAATTTTTTTTGCAACATCTAAACTCTAGATTCTATTATCATGAGAATTATTTTTTCTGCACATAGCACTTATTGAATCTCACATATCTAGTGCTTGAAACAAAATTCATCCTCATTGGAATCTTTCTATAAAAATTGCCTCTGAAAATTGGATCTTGGACCAATTTTGAGAGTGGTTATCCAAGCTGGGGGGTATTATGGTAATATCCTCTAAACTGGGACATCGATGACTGCAATATTAAGAAGATACCCTCTTAAGCTTTGAGTTTTCTCTTTTTGATGCAAGAAGTCCCAAAGTAACACATTACCTATTGAGTATAACAGCTTCAATTATGGAATGAGTGTGTGGAAGACAGTTCTTGGTTGTCATTTCATTCTATAGGAAGAAACTTGTTGCATGAAAAGGTGGTTATACAGTCCAGTATGGTAGAGATGTTGTCATGTGGGAAATTCTTACACCAACATATGTCAGCGTAAAAAATATAATACTTATAAAAAATAATAGTAGTAATACTATATGTTAACCAAATATAGATACAAACAAAAAATAAAAATATCTTTATATATATGAAAGAGATTTGATATGTACACCTATGTTAAAATGCTACTATATAGAGAGATAAAAAG
>SNQJ01S0183659.1:5239-29102 GCA_010110895.2 Picea sitchensis | reverse complement strand
ATGTTGAAAAAGATTTCAATATAACCTGTAGATATCACCTTACAGTACACTACCATGTGAGGAACTTAAAGCCACTCTAATAAAGGTATGAAGGATGAATGGGTAGAAACATTGAATTTAATGGGAAAAGGTGATATTTATCAAGAAACATATGCTGACATTGTCCAATTGTGTATCAGGTGTTCGTGCGGTAGTACACGAACTAGATCGGGAATACAAGCCCCCATCACCAGAAGCAACAACATTACTAGCGGGAGTGTCACCTGAGCAGAAATTGGTAATATTTTAGAAAATTTTAAAACTAATATTTTGGGTACTCTAACTACACAATTGGATGTTCTGTAGGTTAAACAGAAACAAGCAGAAGAAAAAAAATTGTTGGCTATATTTTTTCCGGATGCAGGATGAAACATGGTTCAAGAGAGTGTCCCTTGGACGTGGTTTGGACCTGCTCCATCTCTGCCAAAGACCATGCGACAGATCAATTCCCATCACTCCCGAGACTAAAATATGTCTTTAAAGAAGCATTAGAGGAAACAAAACTAGTATATCTGATGGCTCAACATCACCAATGGAAGGCTCGTCCCCCAGGTATGCTACAAGATCCTTCTTCTTTCTTTTCTGGACAATATAATCATCATCATAATTCTAGAAACACATGGTAGGGCCAACCATTTTCTAACCCCACCTGGAAGTCCCAACAATATCCTACCACACCTTGTCCAAATACACTAGTTTCTAATCCTACTTGGCCTAACTTGGAATACCCTACCCCATTTTGGAAGAATTCAAATAATAACCCCTATCCTTCACATTGGACTAGCACAATTGCTTGAGCCCCCAATTGGACTCAAAACTAGTAGCGCCCCATGGGACTGACCAAACAACCCATGGGGATGGCTCCTCAAGCTCAACCAACTTTACAATATTTACTTCAATTACCCCAGAATCCTCAACCTCAAATGAGCCCTCAATTAGAAGTTTAACCCAACATGAATCCTAACAAAAGACCATTCCATCTCGTAAATTGTTGAAAATTTATAAGGTGGAACAAACTTTGTCGGGTGCAACGAACTTCGGTTGATATCCGAGCGTGTAATTTCTCCTGAGGAAAGCATCGTTCATCAAGAATAGGAGAATGAGAATGATATACAACCAACAATACAACCATTGAATCTGGTCATAACAGAAGAAACAAAACAGGGGGAAAACACAGTTGAGTAACATAATCCTGATGAAGACGTAATTTCTCCTCCCCCATTTCCCGAGAGGCTAATGATAGTAAAACTGATTTTATATCCTAACTTTGGTATCGTCGAAAAATTAAAGAATTTATGTGTTAAAATTCCACTCCTACAAGATTTGCAAGATATTCCTATTTATGCAAAAACAATTGAAGAATTATGTGGGAAGAAGTCGGTAAGGAAAACTAAGAATCCATCAATTGTTCATGTGGTAGTAACTTTGTTCGATCTTATTCTAAGAAAGAAGGATCCGGTCAAGTACACAGACCCAGGGAATCCCGTGGTAACGGTTCATATACAGGGTTGTTTTTTTCCAAATACGCTAGGGGATTTGGGGGCAGACATCAATATTCTAATCACCAAGACCTGTAATGTCCTCGGTATCACCTCCTTCGAACCTACTTCAACTATGTTATAATTGGATGATAGATCTATGGTTAAACCAGTGGGCACATTAAAAGACATAGAAATCTCGATTGAATTTTGGGAATACCCAACTGATTTCCTAGTTATCAACCCAAGAAGTAGACTCGATGGACACCCATTGATATTGGGATGATAGTGGCTAGCAAAAACAGATGGATACATAGGATGTCACACTGACAACATGAAAATTGCTAGAGGAAGTTCTATAAATAACCTTACCCTATATACTCCATCTAAACCAAGTATTCTTGTCACATATCAGTAGTTGCAACCACCTAGGTATCCAGAAGAAAACCTACAATCTCCTCTCACACTGGAAGAATCTCTTGGTCTCAAAAACCAACTATAATATGATGTGATAAGCAACTTCATTAATAGGCCAAAAATTATAAGCAACCCAACATGTCAAATGCTAAAAGTTGTTTTAGATAATGAAGCGCAGGGAGATACTTTGGAAGAATTGATGGAGCAACATATTCCCACTACTACTGTCCATAACAACATTACAGTTGAAATCGCACTAGGAAGATTTCTGAATATTAATGCCAATTTGAATGAGCAACAACAACAAAAATTGATTCAGATCCTTTCTAAATATCAATAGGCTTTTTCTTGGGAGTATACCGACCTGAAGGGCATTGATCCCCAACTATGTACACATCATGTCTATATTGAAAAATATGCCTGGCCCATATAACAACCCCAACAAATATTAAACCATCATCTTAGGAACATTTTCAAAGAAGAATTATAGAAACTGTTGGATGTAGATTTTATATATCCTATTTCTGACAGCCAATGGGTCTCTTCACTAGTAATCATCCCTAAGAAGAATGGGAAGTGGTGAATCTGTGTAGACTACAAAGAACTCAATAAAGATACCCAAAAGAACCACCTTCCCCTACCTTTTATTGATCAGGTCCTTTATACTTTAGAAAGGAAGCAATTTTTCTCCTTCCTAGATGGCTTTAACAGTTATAATCAGATTCATATTGCTCCATAATACCAAGATAAAAATACATTTAAATGTCCCTGGGGTACCTTCGCATATCGAGTATTTCCTTTTGGATTATGTAATGGTCCAGCTACATTCTAGAGAGCTAATTTAAGCATATTTTTTTATTCGATTAATGAAGGACTTGAAGTTTACATGGATGATTTAACCCCTTATCGCACTGACTTTTATCAAGATTTAAGAAATCTGGAGAAGGTACTATAACGATGCATTGCTACCAGGATATGTTTGAGTCATGAGAAATGTAATATGATGTTAACTAAAGGTGTGGTACTAGGACACTATGTGATCCAAATTTTATGAGTAGAACGAAATGACTACAGATTATTAACAGATACTTAACACAGAATAACAAACATACAATAAAATTGGTTTTCTATTAAATAAGGAAATAAGATGAAACTGTAAAATGCAGCAGAAAACAAGCTTGTTGGAATGGTAGCGGCTTATCTATGAGGATATATGTGACGACTACACTCATTCGCAAGAATATGATTACACTGAGGCATTGAAGGCCTTTTTACAATAAACATGAGTTTCAAAAACCCTAGACATCCAAAAACCTAACCCTAGGTGATGAAGTGCCAAAAGTCATGTGGGCCCCATTTGGGTAAGTAAGTACATCAACTTCCCGGGGTCGTAACTTTTGCATACGATCTTCGTTTTAGGCATACGATAGCCCGTTGGAAAGATATACCTGAGGACTACAACATTTGCCAAAAATTTCATGATGAAATATTTTGGGTGCAACATACCCAAAAAGACGTCATTTAGGGCCTCAAAACCACTCCGGAAGTTCAGGACCCGAAAAACAACTAAAAATAGTAAATTATGAAAATTACCAAAAAGTTGTTTTGAGATAGCTGGAAAAGGTGAGTGGCTACTGATATCCACCTAGATCAATAATCCCTCTTTAAGAATGAATGGTCTCCATTGTGTTGAGTTCCCCCATCATATCAGGAAATTTCTGTTGAATTTGGCCCCGGGTGAGCCACTTGCCTTAGTGCAGGCGCTACCCTGCTTTGACGACTTGATAAAGTTGGATCCTTTGTTGTCGAGTGCCCTTGATCTGTCTTTCCAAAATATGATCATTTGATGCCTGTTGTATGTAGTTGGGGTTGATCTATGTTGGTGTCATTTGTTATGCTACGTCTGAGGTGTCCAATAATGGTGGGAAATAAGGTCGAAGGAGGTCCACGTTGAACACTGGGTGTAGGCCAAGGAAAGGAGGAATGTTGAGCTCAAAATAATTACCCCACACAGCCTTCGTGATGGTGTATATCCCATAATGGAGTGGGTGAAGCTTATGATGGGGTCCTGTAAGGTGTTATTTCTACAAGTACAACCAAACTTTTTCGCCCACTTGAAACTTATGTGGCACGCGATGTTGATCATGGCACTGCTTGTACTTGTCATTGAACTTCTGTAGGATATCATGAACCTTTTGGTAGATGTGTTAGATCTCCTCAATGAATTGGGTGGCTTTTTCAGCTTCAGTTGGAGCAGGAGATGATTGGCCTAGGTGATCGCAAGGGGAAGTGCAACATCTATGGGACCCAATGGTTGAAATCCCAACCCCACCTAAAAGGGGTTGTGTCTAGTTGAGTTATCAAGGGCTTGGTTGTAGCTATGATGGATGTAGGGAAGACTCTCATCCCATGTGCGATGGTTCTTGGAATTATACATGCACAGGATATGCACGATCATTCGATTTAGGACCTCGATTTGGACACTTATCTGGGGCTGGAAGGTCATGGATTTGGTGAGCTTGGTGTCCAACAGTGACCAGAGGCTCGAATAGAATGTGTTGAGAAGTCGATTGCCCTGATATGAGACAATGGTTTGTGGGATTCAAAAATGTACCTAGACTCGTTCAAAGAATATCTTGGGAGTGGCTTATGTTGTGATGTTCTTCTTGTAGGCAACCAGAATCGCCATCTTAGAAAAGTGATCAACAACCACAAAAAAATAGTCATTTCCCCGCTTGGTGGATGGGAGGCCCGACATGTAGTTCGTTGAGATGGATTCCCATGGCCTGTCAAGAGTAGGAAGAGGGGTGTAGAGGCCATGTTTCCTAGTGGTCGGTTTGGCAATAGCACAGGTAGTGTAGGATTTGATATACTTTCTGACCTCTTGTTGAAGTTTCATCCAGTAGAAATTTTTTCATAGCATCGCCACTGTCTTTTAGATGCCGAAGTTTCCTGCCACTCGACTATAGTGGGATTCCCATATCAACTTCACTCGCTCACTTGATGGAACACAAATATGGCCCAAATGACACAAAAACCCATACTAAAGATGGAAATCATTGACAACTGTGTTTGCACCCAACATTTGGTAGGTGGTGGTGAAGTTCTGGTATATCTCATAGAGTTGGGGCCATATAGAGGTCTCATGGTTGTAAGAGTCTAGAACCGTGACGTGAGCCGCAACTGGCGGTCTACTGAGGCAATCAACAACACGGTTGGTGATTCCTTTTTTATACTTGATGTTGAGGTGGAATTTTTGTAAGTATGTGGACCAATTTTGATGGCGGTCATTCTATAATTTTCCTTGTTTCTGCATGAACTACATTTCATTATGATCAGTGTGGATGAATGTATCGCTCCTAAGAATGTAATGTCTCCACTGGCAGCAGGCTTGCACAATGGAGTACATTTATTTGCCGTAAGTAGGGTAGTTACAAAAAACATCTGATAGTGTCTCACTATGATAGGCCATGGGGTGGTCGTGGTGAGTGATAATGATGCCCCACAACATAGTCTGAAGCATATGTCTTGATATCAAATGGATGTTGTAGGTCTAGTAGTGAAATTACTGGGGTTGATCACAAATATTTCTTCAAATCATGGAACGCTTGTTGCTGGGATTTTCCCCACACAATTTTTTCCTTACCACCACCCCTGGTTATTTGGCTGAGGGTCCATGAAATATGGTAGAATCCCAACACAAACCTACGGTAGAAATTAGCAAGGCCCAAGAAGCTCTGAAGCTTAGTGAGTGCGGTTGGGGCTGGCCAGTCACGGATGACTTGGATCTTGGATGGATCAACATGTACGCCATGTTGATCAACAATGTAGCCTAGGTAATGGACCATGTCCATGTTGAAGAGGATTTTTTCCAAGTTAGCATATAGCTTGTGCTGTCGCAGAGTGTGCAGAACCTGTTGAATATGATGCAAGCGTTCTGCCCAAGACTTGTTGTAAATGATAATGTCATCTAGATATGCCACTACAAAATTATTGGTGAATGGTCGCAAGATGTAGTCCATCATCCTCAAGAAGGTGCTTGGAGCATTTGTTAAACCAAAGGGCATTCCCAACCATTCAAAAATGCCTTCCTTTGACTTGAAGGCAGTCTTCGATACATCTATATGTTCTATCGGGACCTGGTGGAAACTAGACTTCAGATCAATGTTACTGAACTATTTGGCCCTCGTGACTTGATCAAGGAGGTTGTCAATTTGGGGAATTGGGTATCCGTTTCTGATTGTGATTTTATTTAGGGCCCGGTAATCAATGCAGAGTCGCCATGTTCCATATTTCTTCTGTACCAGCACGATTTGGCTCTGTTGACGGGTGAAATTGAATGCTCACCAACTGGAAGAGTGGATCCGGTCCGGGGTTGTCTAAATAACCCAATCCGTTTGGGATAACCCACCCTGATGGGTTTAGCATCTTCGTTGGCTGATCTAAGTCCTAGAAAAACAAAAGAAAACTACTCTAAATGAACTAATCTAAATAAAAATAACAATTAAAACAAAACAAATATGAACTACTAATATATACAATCTATTACCTAAATCATTCAACTATAATCCTATAAAAATAAACGTTTAATTATCAACAAAATCAACCTCGATTTACAAATATACAATATTCACAAATTACAGATTTAAATTAAAACCTGCAAAAATCATTTGTAATCTGTCCTAAGACAGCGAGACCATTGTTTTTTTATTTTTATAATTTTATGAAAAAGAAATAGAACAAACACTATCTAAGCTAAGGAACTAAAACAATAACTCTAAATATGAATCTAAACTAATATATTTATCTAAACTACTTAAATAACACTAATAAGCTAACTATTAAATGACAAATAGCAAACTAACCTGAAGTAACGCTTCAAGTTTGTCCTGTGTATGATGGTCGATTCAACTGTTTGGTGGGAGGAAACCCGCACCAGATTCTTCACGAGCTTCTCATAGACGGAGAGTTTTTGTTCTCTTGAAATATAGATAATAGGACAATCAAGACATAAAAATTTACAACAATCTTATAATTTACAAATCGTCGCAGCTAGATAAATCTGTGTGCAAAGATTTGTACAAAGTGGTTCATTTAACGAAAAAGGTAAACCTGTAATTCATTAAACTGAAGCAGACTAATTGCTGTATTTTTAAATAAGAGAGATCAGACATGGAAATAATATAAATTAAATCACATCAACATGCAAAGAATTATGATAGCTAAAGTAGTCGATAATTAATTGCAAACTGATATGTAGAAAACTTGAAACAAAAGTTTGATATATTAAAAGCGAAAGCTATTACAAGACATCAACTTTCATCTCAGTCTGAATCATAAATCCATAGTCCGGTTCTCCCCATAGTGATCATGGTTTATTACAAAAAATTGACAAGTATTTAAAGACTTCCCACAGGGTAAAACATCCCTATGGGAATTATCAAAACAATTTACAAAAATCTGAGGATAATATCCCAAATCTCTATTTCTGACTCAAGCTAACAACCTAAAACAAAACCATATCCAAAGTATCTCCTAAACTGCCATAGCATGCCCAATTGATCATTGTAATTCATATGTACCTGAAAGAAGGCAAAAATCGACAAGTTTAGAGGATATTTTATTGATAAAATTGTCAAAAATCTTATTTTTAAGACTAGCTATAGAATCTTGCGATTCTATAGCTGGTCTAAATTGAACACATAATCATTTCAAAATCAATTCAAATCTTAAAGAATATATTCAAACTATTGAACAATATTTGATTGCTAATTAGAAACCAAAAGAATCATTCAAATCGAAACTAGTATGCAAGTTGGAACAAACTAAATCGTGGTCAACAGAGATGCATGCACTCTGTTCAATTTGTTATCACCAATTTGGAGTAAACAGAACCGCATTAGATAATTTAACAGTAATGAAATGATTTTCATTAACCAATTCCAATCGACACAAACTGTAACTGGTTAACAAATTATGCATGCAATAGTTTATGTCGCTTCAACCATCAACAAAATCATGGTCGAATCCAAACGAAATCAACAAGATTGTTTTTGAAATTAATAGAAATATATTAAACACATACAAACGATCCTGCTAATTGTGGCACGTAGCAATCATTTGCAAATCAAATCAAACAGGAATGAATCGAAATAGTTTGGGTTCGAAACGATCGTTATGAATCAACACAGCTCCACGATTTTAGCAAATAGATCTTTTGCACAGGTCGAATGTAACCAGAATCCAAACGAGAATCTTAATTCAATACAAAACAGAGTCATTCCTAGTAAATCGAAGTCAACAGGGTTGTTTTGAGTTTATTAGGAACAAAGGAAACTAATCGAAATCGAACCAAATTGACTATCCCAAATTGACTATCCTAAATCAGACGAATAGAATTGATTCAAAAACAAACCAAATCGAATCGAAAACCAACCAATTGACTATACTAAGTTGGGCATGAAAAAATCACATAACCAAATCATAGCTACATTTGATTCTAGTAAAATGAATCTACTGTAGAGGAAACAAAATCATTTCAAATGTATTAAAACGAACAGAGCTAATTTGAAAACAAAACCGAATACGTTATATTAATTTGAGCAAAATTACAAATCAAAATTCATATTGAAATTCATACCTGGACAACCAGAAAACAACTCGGTCATGATAATTTGGAATTGACGAAGGTTGTTTCCATTTCGACATTCTTGAAGACAATCGAACCGGTGGTTTTTTGTTTCTTGTCATTAGCTTGAAGCCTGTCTCGTTCTTTCGACAACACTGTAACTTGGTCCTCTAACGATTTGATCTTTGAATGCAACAAGGGAACATCGGTGCAATAACGCTCTAGCCACACATTTCATTGGATGCATGATGTTTGCTCGGTATTTGATATCACAGATGAGGGTTTGCTTAAATCACCAGGGGTTTCGTTATGTAGCTTGATTCCTGGGTAGTTAGGATTGTTTTTTAGGCAAGGGGGTAAATTAGAGACATAGTCATAGGGTTGATCGGAGCATAGGCCATGGGAATAGGGGTACTCTCCTTCTAGGAAACGCTCGATATCAGAGTCTAAGTCCTCACTCAAAACTATGGGCTTTTGGTCGACGTTTGGCTTAGGTTTATTCCGGGCAAGTCTCAATATCAATCGACCATTTTTCTTACCCCTGCTGTCGACAGTAGGATTACCCTTGACTTTCTTACTCACAGGATTCTTGACGGCCTCAGTATTTTATTTTGTGCACGGGTTTGTTTGGGTATCGGGTAGGTCGATGTCAAGGCAATACGAGGGTTCAGAAGGGGGTAGAAGGATATGAAATGTCATGGTTGGTCCAGCCAAAGTATCACTGACCAAAGCCTTATCGATTTGAGCAGACTCCGGATTAGCAAAACCATTTCGAGATAGAAAGGCTTGCCAATTATCGCCATGAAGGTTTAAATGGTGGACGACGATGAGTCTAATCAAACCGTGATGAAACAAGCTGCTATCAGCCTTCTCACGTTTGAACCTCCTGGACATCTTGTAAAGACTACACAAGAAGTAATGCGGCATGTTCAAAGGATAGCCCATGAAATTCATCAATAACCAGAGGTGATACAGAAAAACCAAGCCATACCGACCTTCACAGGTCACAAATTGTTTCACAATTACCAAAATATCGTGCCACTTAGGTTCGAGGGTGGAAATAGGCATACCTTTATCACAGGAGACAACCTTCCTTGATACGAATAGTAATGGCCATGACACCTCATCAACTTTGGAGTTTTTAAACCATCGTTGGCCTGTAGCTGCCAGTCCTGTAGCAGAGCTTATGAATTCTTCATTGAGCTCAAGCTGTATGTCACCTACTTTAACCCTGCACCCATCAAAGGTGAGGGAGAATTGTTGGGAAACTAAAAGGTTAAAACCCTCGAACCTCTGTATAAACACAAGCCAACCAATGTTTTCTAAATCTTTACAGGCATTATCTAATAGCAACAGACCTTGGCTACCATTCGGCTCTATGCGCACCATCGGTGCCATAGACAGGAGCACACGGTGAGCAAGGTGAAGGGGCTAGGGTTCGAACAGAGTATATGCAGGGGCAGAACGCTCACAGGCTTAGCCGAAAACACCAGAGGTGACCCGGGATAGGGGAAAAACATTAATGACAGAATGTACGAAGGTGGTGGAGCTATTTCGGCCCATGCAAAACAATCATTTCCACAGTACAACCGACGACGCATATAACGTTCAAACCACTATGCATATGTTAAAAACCATGCCATTCAATCAATTAATAAAATCTATGATACGTTGACCAAACACTTGCGCAAGAAATAATGTTAGTATAGCTTCAAAACCAAAGCAATAACTCAAAATCACACCAAGGGTTTGATACTATGAAAATATGTGATGTATGACATGATTTATAGCAAGGGTCTAACCACAACACCAAAGTATTTTCATGAAAACAATGTGTCAAGGGAATCAATCAAAGACTATAGAAATCAAACCACCAATGCATCACAAACTTGATCAAAAGAATATCATCACAGTCTTGTAAAACAAAGTCATATTAACAAATAAAGAATGCCAAATGAATAAGGATCTTGAAGTCTTGCCAACTGTATAATGATAAGTAAATTGGAAATGCAATGAGCATATAAACAAGAGAGATTATAACAATCTAGTGACGTTTTTAATGTGACTTCAAAATCAAAAATTTCACGCTTGCAGTCGTGAAAATAAGAACAAGGGAAAGTGGGCAAACGCATAAAAAATAGTGTCGTTTTATTCAAGGATTGCGACGAAAAACAAGGTTTGCAAAACATCGGTGTAGGCAGCTTATAAGGACAGTAGAAAAATGTGAATTGGCTGCCAACAATGGTGACGCACTGGTAGAAGCAGTTATCTCTGCCAAAAAGAACAAATTTAGATTAGGATAATGAGAAAAATTCTAACTCAAAAATAACAACCAAAAAAATCGTGTAAACATCTTCATTAACCACATTTTTCAGCAGTGTTTAAAGGATGAAAACTGATAACAGTCTTAAGACAAGCGAGCTACGATATTAAAGATAAAATCCCCAATACTGTTGATAGAGCCACTGCTTCTAGAAGGCGTCCATAGCCTCGACAGGGTTGCCATTTAACCCACTCTGATATCTGTATTCTGCCAAGAAGTTCCAGATCAGAATAAAGGACATGTTAAGGTTAAGAGGTTTCTTATTTTATGAATTTTCATATACCTGACATTTCTTTGCTGCCAGCGGGCCTGTTCGGTACCTCAGAAAAGATGTCTTGGTGTCATGCATGTATTTACCCATTGCCAGCAGACCTGTTCAGTATCCCGACGGGTTTACAAGCACTTCCCACAACTCTTTTATTGATTTATTTTATTTTTTAAAGATATATAGTCGAGTGGGGTGACGCTGAAAATTATGATATTTTAACATATTTTTTACAGACCTCATCAGAATTTTTTAGAACTACCCTTTATTAAGATCCAGAGAGGTTTCATTTACAGAACGAACTTTCTAAGCCAGGGAGACATCTTCTGAGTCATTCCCTTAAGGAATAGGGATAGCTTAAAAATATAATAGATGATCATGACAGGCTTCACTCAGAGATCGAAATTAGTTAACTTCTTTCAAACAACAAACTTTTTGCCAACACAGATGTAAATTTTAGAAGTATACAATTGATGTTTATACAATTTTTTAGCAGTCATTTCAGTGAAGGAATTTTCTGTTTTCTTTGCCCGAATAGTTCAGCATGCAGGTATGTGTAAAAACAAAAACTGATAAGCGCAAAGGAGAAATCGAAAACAAAGCAGCAAAAGAAAAGAAAACAAAAGCAAAATATGTACATAATATATAAGGGTAGTCATCAAGCGAAGTATCTTTTCAGGGCTTGGCCATTCACCGGATAGGTGTCAGGATGTCCTTATAGATTTTGAAATCGGAAAGAGCTGGGACCCAACTTCTCAGCAACTAAAAACGGTCCAAGCCATAAGTTTTGAAATTTCGTGTGCTCTCCCTTTCCCTCATGCGGTTTGTCCCATTTTAGGACGAGATCACCTACTTCGAAGTTCCTATCAGAGGCAGAGTTGGAGTCAAACCATCTTTTAACCAATAGTTGATGCTGATCTAACTTACATTTAGCTTGGGCTCTTACCTCTTCCAGCTTCATCAGAGCGTTAATTCGATTTTCCAAAGGGAGACAATCTTCTTCTTGAATTTTCTGCGATAGCTGTAGCGAAGGAAGAAGAATGTGTGGTGGTAGAATTTATTCTCTGCCATAAACAAGAAAGAAAGGAGAGTTACCTACAACAGTTTTTGGGGTTACCCTATCAGCCCAAATTGTGTTTAACAATGCATTATGCCAGTTTTTTTTATTTTCAGCGACCGTTCTCTTGATGATTTTAATCATATTCTTATTTGTTGATTCTGCCAATCCGTTGCCCTGGGGGTAATAGCTAACAAAATACTTCAATTTAATTCCTTTTTCCAAAGAGAATTCGCTCATCTCAAGAGAGGAAAAGTAAGAAGTGTTATTGAATACTAAACATTCAGGGATACCAAAACGAGTGATAATATTCGAATTGAGAAAGGCAATTACCTGATTGGTATTCACAGTTCTTAATGCGGCAGCTTCGGACCACCTGGTAAAATAATCTGTGGTTGTTATGATAAACTTATGCTGTTGTGAGGATGGTGGGTTGATTGGTCCTATGATATCAAGGCCCCACTGCTGAAAAGGAGAGTCTACTAAGACGGGATGTAAAGGAAAGGCTGGTTTATGTAACCGCCCTGATGCCTTATGACAAATAGTACACTTATGACACAAGACATAGGCGTCTCTAAAAAGTGTGGGCCAATAATAACCGGCTCTCAAAACTTTATGGGTAGTGGTGTCACCACCAAAATGACCACCAACTTCTTCTGCATGAAATTCTAGTAAGACTTTTTCTGCCTCGTCTTTGTCAAGACAGCGCATTAGTACGCCATCAAAATTTTGACAAAACAAAATACCATTAACCAAATGAAAGGAGGCAGACTTTAATCTCAAGGCTCTTATTTTAGTGGAATCTAGATGACAGGGGGCTGACCCATGTTCAAGACAGAATTTTATATCGTCATACCACGGATTGGCAGAGTTTTGTGCACAGCAGATTGCATTTTGATAGTGTTGTCCTAGGTTTGACATATCGTTTTCTTCTTGTTGTCCTGCGGCTGAGTCAGCAACTAACTTGCATAACCCTTGGCCTCTCACTATTTCAGCTAGGGTAATTTCTATGTCGTACTCCTGCAAGGAGGTGACCCAGTTAACCCTCTTTTCTCCTAGTTCGTTCTGCACTAACAGGTTCCTAACGGCTGGATAGGGGACAATAACCTTCGTCCTAGATTTCAAGAGATAAGACCGAAAATGATTAACTTCTTTGAAAACAGCGTAGGCTTGTTGATCTACAACTGGGTAATTAAGTTCAGTTCCTTTGAAAGCAGAGATCATAAAGGCAATGGGTACTTCATTGTTTTCGTCGTTCTTTTGAGTTAGGACAACGACGTAGGAACAGTCAGAAGAAAAAGTGTAGAGCGTAAAGTCTTGCGAAAAGTCGGGGCTCATGAGAGAAGGAGCGTCTATTATCGCCTTATTTATTGCATTAAAATCTTGATTTTCTAAGGGTCCCCAATGATATTGGGCATCTTTCTTAATTAGATTATGTAAAGGTCTGACCATTTCGGAGAAACTGGGGACGAATCCCCTGACAAATTTTATCTGGCCTAAGAAAGGCTGCATGGATTTTTTGGAAGTAGGAGGGGGAAGTTTCGAGATGACTTGAGTCCTTTCGGGATCAATAATCATCCCTTTGCTTGACACAATAAATCCTAAGAGTTTACCATGTTCTACTACAAAGATGGATTTTTTAGGATTCAAGGAAATGTCGTATTTACGACATCGCTGTAGAACGGCTCGTAAATGAGCCAGATGATCGGTTTTTGTTTTTAGAAAATACAGTCACATCATCTAAGTAAACTATGACAGACTAATTTATTAAGCCTCAGAAAGTGATGTCCATCGCTCTCTGGAAAGTGGCACCGACATTAATCAATCCAAAGGGCATTTTCCTGTAAGCATATTTGCCCCATGGGGTGCAGAAGGTAGTTTTAAGTTGTTTTGGTGGAGACATCAGGACTTGGTTGTACCCCGAGAAACCATCTAGTAAGGATAGCCTCTTAGAACTAGATACCTATTGAAGGATCTATTCCATGGGTGGGATAGGATAGTTGTCTTTATCAGACACTCTATTAAGGTTTCGGAAATCGACACATAGTCGAATTTCCCCACTTTTCTTCCGGACAGGGACAAGGTTAGAAACCCATTGAGTGTGCCTAACAGGGAAAATAATCTTAGCATTTAGGAGCTTATTTAATTCTTTTTTGACGGTTGGTTCGAGCTTAGGGTGCATTTTTCTCAATTATTGTTGAAAGGGTGAGGTTTGGGGTTTCATAGGAATGACATGTTGTATGATGTTAGGGTTGAAAGTTTTAAGGTCATCATATGTCCATGCAAAGACATCTTTAAATTCTTTGAACAATTTCATAAATGCAAATTTTTCTTTCTCAGAACATCCTACCCCTAGATTAATGCACTGTGGATTGTCCTTAGTTCCTAAGTTTACTTTTTCATATGATAATGAGGAACTATTGGTTTTACAGTTGACTGATTTTTTGAATTTATCTTGAAGATCATAAAATTTCTCTAATCTAACTAAAGATTTAGGGATCGAATTTACCATGTCCGATGAAGATTCAGGAGTTCTCGGATCTGGTATTACTGTGAAATTGTGCAAATTGTCGTCATTAGTGCGTTCATCTATGACCGCGCCTTGAAAAGTTTCTTCCATATGCAGGAAGCTAATAATTTGTTGATCATCGTCGAAGACTCTCCAGTTCGCGATGTTGTCGGGAATGGATGGCCTGAACAACAGTTCGACAGAGAATGTATCTGGGGACAAGCCTTCTGCAGGAAAGAGTTTGGAAGCTACATTAGCTAATAGATCATCTTCAAAGTTATTCGATCTAGGAATAGAATTTATATTGAAAGCATAAAATTTATTCATTCGATTCCATACCTCGGATTGGTAGCTTTTAAGATGCGGAGACAGACAATGGATATAATCTCTTACCTATCTAACCACTATTTTAGAATCGCCAAAGATAGTCAAGTTTTGAATGTTCATATCTAAAGATTTTCTGAGACCTTGCAGTAAAGCCTCATACTCTGCAGTGTTATTAGTACATTCAAATTCTAACCTACATGCAACCAATGTTTTGTTACCTGCCAGATTGATAATAACGCAGCCTACACCAGCTCCTTCTTTGGACTTTGACCCGTCAAAATAAAGAGACCAAATTTGATTTTTATCGGGTACATGAGACTGTTGTGTAGGAGTTTTCGGCTTCAAATGTGCTACAATCTCGGACTGTTGTTCTGGATTGGTGATAGCTGAAGTCTCGGCCATGAAATTGCCAAAAAAGGTATCCATCCCTTGTACTTCGGGTGAATCAGCAGAAGGTGTAAATGGTTTGTTGGGATTGTTCAAATCTGTGACCGTGAACTTAAGGTAGCGTTCATGATTTACCTTGATCTTGTTGGGCTTGTCATTCTCTGGAAGCCATAGGTGAGACCAATCTATCGCGAAATAGCCGTGTAGCTGCTCCGACTAGTCCCTTCTTAAAAACAGACCATACACTTCTGGAATATCCACAACAATAATATCAATGACTTGATGAACTTTGGGGTTAGACGATAATCTTATAAGCACATTCTTTAATTCGCCTATAACTTTAACATTGGTTCGGTCAAGTTGTATGATTTTTAAGGTGGATGGTTTGACTTCAGTGTTAATCTTCTGACACAAAGACCATGGCATCACATTGGATGATTCTCCTGAGTCTACCATACAATTGTGCACGTTTCTATTAAATATTTCGAAAGTTAACAAAAATGGAGGTACATTTCTGTGAGTGCTAAGTGTGGTAGTTTGTGGCTTTTTACTCGTAGTTTCCAAAGCTACTTTATCTACATTATTTACATTATTTACATTTTTTACAGGAAGGCTTCCTTTATCATGAGGATCAAGATTATTCTTAGTGGAAGTCTTCTGAGGAACTTTTTTCTGAACAACCTTGTTTGAATTACCATTTTTACCATTCTCTACGATATTCTGTAACATTTTTTGTAACAAAGATGGAAATTTTAATAACTCATAAACATAAATATTAGCCCTCAACTTTTTAAGATCTTCAACTACATCATAATCTAAGTTGGGGTTCACATGACTCTGTTTAGATTCAGTTGGTTTAGATTGCTTTGGGGGCAAAGTCGTAGTGTTCTCGGAAGAAGGTTTGCTTGTTGTCTTACTCCTAGTATTGTAAGGATGAACTGTCTCGAAGTTAGCTTGAAAGATATTATCCGAGAAGTGTCCAAAAATATTTAGAGAAGACTCCTCTTCTTGAACTGTCTCTTGTTCAACAACCTCCTCAGGAATCTCAGGAGGCACCAAGTTATCCTAGGCTTCTAGAATCGTTTGAAGGGCGTATTGCAGACTTTCTAGATTAAGACCTTCCGTATTTAGATTAGGTTGGTTGGTGGAAAAAGGCTTCCTGAATGGGGGCTTGTAAGGCCCTTTGCTCAATGAAGCTTCTTCGGTTGTCCTTTTTAAATCTATAACTTGATTCAACAATTTTTGAATGACTTTAGTTAAGTTTTCAAAATCAGAGTTTTCAGGTTGTGTTTTACTTTGAGTAGGTCTAGGGAGGATTTTGATCTTCTTTTTGGAAGATGAACTAGTCTTTGTTTCATTGCTAGCAGTGTCTTTTAGACTAAGTATGTCTTTTTCAATATGGATGGCCTCCTCGAAGGCTTCTAACAACGTGGCTTTCTTAGATCGTTTAACCCAAATAGCTATACTTTGATGCAAGGCTTTAGCATAGTAAGCTATTATAAGATTCTCGGTCGGCATGGAATCCGCAGGGATTCGGTTTTTAAGTGTTAAGAATATTTGATTAAAGTCTTTAAATTTCTCTTTTGGGTTCATTCTTAAGTTGGAAATCTCTATGACTAGGACTTCCGGAGGCTTACCATCTCCGAAATTTTCCAAAAAGAAAGACTCGAACTTTTCCCAAGACACGATGGTATGGGGTTGTTGGGAAAAGTACCGTGTAGAGGCATTTCCCTCGAAAGTATAGGGGAACAACCTACAGACTACGTATTCATTCTCGACATTGCAGAGTCTTATGGCTAACATAAAAATTTTAATGTGATCTTCAGCGATCTGTTTTGAGTCAGGGTCAAACTTGGGAAGCCATTTCTTTGGATGTTTAGGTAAGGGATGTTGAGCTCTAGGTACAACTACAACATCCTGGTCGAGCCAACGTCTAGCAGGATTGTTCTAGTTGGCTATTGGCGTAGTGGGTGTGTAAGGATGAGAAGGTGAACTGCCTTCGTCAGAAGAGTCTTCTCCAGAAGAAGAAGGGGATGATGGAGGTGGTGAGGGTGGTATTCCAGATCCTCCTGCAGCAGGAGTGAGGATTGGATATGTAGGGTTCAAAGTGATATTAGAGCCTCCGAGTTGCTCTCTAATATCAGAGAAATCTAAGGGTTGGTCCAAAGGTCGATTTGGTTGCCTCAAACGGGCTAAGGCACTATGTGTTCTTATGAGAGATTGGCAGACAATCTCTTGTATGTCACCACCTGTAGGGTTTGGGGTTGTTGGCTCAACTATGATCTGTGGATCATGGGTTGATGTGGTTTCTGTTTGAGGGGGAATGTTATCATTCAAATGACTTCTTGTCACTATAGGTGAGAGATTAGGTGGTGGAGGAGTCTTACGACTGTGTCGTGCCATTAATTAATTTGAGGCCCTCCTTCTAGCGCCATTTGTTGATGGGCGAAATTGAACGCTCTCCAACTGGAAGAGTGGATCCGATTCGGGGTTGTCTAAATAACCCAAGCCGTTTGGGATAACCCACCCTAACAATTTTAGCAGCTTCGTTGGCCGATATGAGTCCTAGAAAAACATTAGAAAACTACTCTAAATGAACTAATCTAAATAAAAATAACAATTAAAACAAAACAAATCTGAACTACTAATATATACAATCTATTACCTAAATCATTCAACTATAATCCTATAAAAATAAACATTTGATTATCAACAGAATCAACTTCAATTTACAAATATACAATATTTACAAATTACAGATTTAAATTAAAACCTGTAAAAATCATTTGTACTCTGTCCTAAGATAGCGAGACCATTGTTTTTTTATTTTTATAATTTTATGAAAAATAAATAGAAAAAAAACTATCTAAGATAAGAAACTAAAATAATAACTCTAACTATGAATCTAAACTAATATATTTATCTAAACTACTTAAATAACACTAATAAGCTAACTATTAAATGACAAATAGCAAACTGACCTGAAGTAACGCTTCAGGTTTGTCTTGTGTATGATGGTCGATTCAGCTGTTTGGTGGGGGGAAACCCGCACCAGATTCTTCACGATCTTCTCGTAAATGGAAATTTGTTGTGCTCTTGAAATATAGATAACAGGACAAACAAGACATAAAAATTTACAACAATCTTATAATTTACAAATCGTCGCAGCTAGATAAATCTGTGTGCAAAGATTTGTACAAAGTGATTCATTTAACGAAAAAGGTAAACATGTAATTCATTAAACTGAAGCAGACTGATTGTTGTATTTTTAAATAAGAGAGATCAGACATGGAAAACATATAAATTAAATCACATCAACATGCAAAGAATTATGATAGCTAAAGTAGTCGATAATTAATTGCAAACTTATATGCAGAAAACTTGAAACAAAAGTTTGATATATTGAAAGCGAAAGTTGTTACAAGACATCAAATTTCATCTCAGTCTGAATCATAAATCCATAGTCTGGTTCTCCCCACAGTGATCATGGTTTATTACAAAAAATTGACAAGTATTTAAAGACTTCCCACAGGGTAAAMCATCCCTGTGGGAATTATCAAAACAGTTTACAAAAATCTGAGGATAATATCCCAAATCTCTATTTCTGACTCAAGCTAACAACCTAAAACAAAAYGATATCCAAAGTATCTCCTAAACTGCCATAGCATGCCCAATTGATCATTGTAATTCGTATGTACTTGAAAKAASGCAAAAATAGACARTTTTAGAGGATATTTTATTGATAAAATTGTCAAACATCTATTTTTTAAGACTAGCTACAGAATCTTGCGATTCTGTAGCTGGTCTAAATTGAACACAKAATCGTTTCAAAATMAATTCAAATCTTAAAKAATATATTCAAACTATTGAACAATATTTGATTGCTAATTAGAAACCAAAATAATCATTCAAATCGAAACTAGTATGCAAGTTGGAACAAACTAAATCGTGGTCAACATAGATGCATGCACTCTGTTCAATTTGTTATCACCAATTTGGAGTAAACAGAACCGCATTAGATAAGTCAATAGTAATGAAATGATTTTCATGAACCAATTCCAATCGACACAAACTGTAACCAGTTAACAAATTATGCATGCAATAGTTTATGTCGTTTCATCCATCAACAAAATCATGGTCGAATCCAAACGAAATCAACAGGATTGTTTTTGAAATTAATAGAACTATATTAAACACATATAAATGATCATGTCGATCATGGCACATAGAAATCATTTTCAAATCAAATAAAACATGAACGAATCGAAACAGTTTGGGTTCGACACGATCGTTATGAATCAACACAGCTCCACGATTTTAGCAAATAGATCTTTTGCACAGGTCGAATGTAACCAGAATCCAAATGAGAATCTTAATTCAATACAAAACAGAGTCATTCCCAGTAAATCGAAGTCAACAGGGTTGTTTTGATTTTATTAGGAACAAACGAAACTAATCGAAATCAAACAAAATCGACTATCCTAAATCAGACGAACATAATTGATTCAAAAACAAACCAAATCGAATCGAAAACCAATCAATTGCCTATACTGAGTTGGGCATGACAAAATCGCATAACCAAATCATAGCTACATTTGAGTTTAGTAAAATGAATCTACTGTACAGGAAACAAAATCATTTCAAATGTATTAAAACGAACAGAGCTAACTTGAAAACAAAACCGAATACGTTATATTAATTCGAGCAAACTTACAAAGAAAAATTCATATTGAAATTCATACCTGGACAACCAGAAAACAAATTGGTCATGATAATTTGGAATTGACGAAGGCTGTTGCCATTTTGACATTCCTGAAGACAATCGAACCGGTGGTTTTTTGTTTCTTGTCATTAGCTTGAAGCCTGTCTCGTTCTTTCGACAACACTGTAACTTGGTCCTCTAACGATTTGATCTTTGACTGCAACAAGGGAACATCGATGTAATAATGTTGTAGCCACACATTGCATTGGATGCATGATGTTTTCTTGGTCTTTGATATCACAAGTGAGGGTTTGTTTAAATCACCAGGGGTTTCGTTACGCAGCTTGATTCCTGTGTAGTTAGGATTGTTTTTGAGGCAAGGGGGTAAATTAGAGACATAGTCATAGGGTTGCTCGGATCATAGGCCATGGGAATAGGGGTAATCTCCCGCTAGGAAATGCATGATATCGGAGTCTGAGTCCTCACTCAGAACTATGGGCTTTTGGTCGACGTTTGGCTTAGGTTTATTCCGGGCAAGTCTCGATATCAATCGAGCATTTATTTTACCCCTGCTATCGACAGTAGGATTACCCTTGACTTTCTTACTCACAGGCTTCTTGACTGATTTAGTCTTGTCTTTTGTGCACAGGTTGGTTAGGGTATCAGGTAGGTCGATGTCATGGAAATCCGAGGGTTCGGAAGGGGGTAGAAGGATATAAAATGGCACGACTGGTCCAGCCAAAGTCTCACTGACCACAGCCTTATCGATTTGAGCAGACTCCGGATTAGAAAAACCATTTCGAGATAGAAAGGCTTGCCAATTATTGCCATGAAGGTTTAAATGGTGGATGACGATGAGTCTAATCAAACCGTGATGAAACAAGCTGCTATCAGTCTTCTCATGTTTGAACCTCTTGGACATATTGTAAAGACTACGTAAGAAGCAATGCGGCATGTTCAAAGGATGGCCCATGAAATTCATAAATAACTAGAGGTGATACCGAAAAACCAAGCCATACCGACCTTCACAGGTCACAAATTGTTTCACAATTACCAAAAGATTGTGCCACCTGGGTTCAAGGGTGGAAATAGGCATACATTTATCACAGGAGACAACCTTCCTTGATACGAATAGTAATGGCCATGGCACCTCATCAACTTTGTAGTTTTTAAACCATCGATGGCCTGTAGCTGCCAAGCCTATAGCAGAGCTTATGAATTCTTCATTGAGCTCGAGTTGTATGTCACCTACTTTAGCCCTGCACCTGCCAAAGGTGAGGGCGAATTGTTGGGCAACTGAAAGGTTAAAACCATCGAACCTCTGTATAAACACAAGCCAACCAATGTTTTCTAAATATTTACGGGCATTATCGAATAGCAACAGAGCTTGGATACCATTCGGCTCTATGCGCATCACCGGTGCCATAGACAGGAGCACACGGTAAGCCAGGTGAAGAGGCTAGGGTTTGAACAGAGTATACGCAGGGGCAGAACGCTCACAGGCTTACCCAAAAACACCAGAGGTGACCCGGGATAGGGGGAAAACATTAATGACAGAATGTGCGAAGGTGGTCGAGCTATTTCGGCCCATGCAAAACAATCATTTCCATAGTACAACTGACTGCGCATATAACGTTCAAACCACTATGCATATGTTAAAAACCATGCCATTCAATCAATTAATAAAATCTATGATACGTTGACCAAACACTTGCTCAAGCAATAATGTTAGCATAGCTTCAAAACCAAAGCAATAACTCGAAATCACACCAAGGGTTTGATACTATGAAAATATGTGTTGTATGACATGATTTATAGCAAGGGTCTAACCACAACACCAATGTATTTTCATGAAAACAATGTGTCAAGGGAATCGATCAAATACTATAGAAATCAAACCACCAATGCATCACAAACTTGATCAAAAGAATATCATCACAGTCTTGTAAAACAAACTCATATTAACAAATAAAGAATGCCAAATGAATAAGGATCTTGAAGTCTTGCCAATTGTATAACGATAAGTAAATTGGAAATGCAATGAGCATATAAACAAGAGCGATCATAACAATCCAGTGACATTTTTAATGTGACTTCGAAATCAAATTTTTCACGCTTGCATTCGTGAAAACAAGAACAAGGGCAACTGGGCAAACGTATAAAAAATAGTGTCATTTTATTCAAGGATTGCGACGAAAATCAAGGTTTTCAAAACATCGGTGTAGGAAGCTTATAAGGACAGTAGAAAAATGTGAATTGGCTGCCAACAGGCTCTCGCAAGGTGATGATATGGGACGGATGTGCCCCTTGTGGATCAGTTCTTCGATCTGTCACTTGATCTCCTCATTCTCTAACATAGAGCAGTGATAGACTGGCCCATTGAGAAGCGGTGTGCCAGGGGTCATATCGATGGGGTTCTTGACTTGATAGTGTAGATGTACCCTGGTAGGTGAGGATAAGATATCCGAGTATTCTTCAACGACCTTATCTACTTCCTTCTATTGTTTGTAGAGGTCAGTTGCAGAGACCCTGGATGTGGCTGTGACCTTTCACTCATTCCAAGAGTGAATCATGAAGAATACAAACTTCCTTGTCTGATAGATGACCTTCCTACATTACTTGGCAGAGATCAAGGAAATAGCACTAGGTAGGACTGCCTTGGGTATCCTATACAATTTCCTGTTCAAAGTAATAATAACACTACAAGGCTTAGACTCATATACAACATGACATTTCCATAAATAAGGTTGGCCCAAAAGAACATTACAAACTTCAAGAGGAGAAACATAACACAATACCTTGTCTTTGAAGGGCTTGATGTCGTACGACATTCGACACTGTTGGCTAATGCGGAGATCGCTTCCTTAGCGGAGCCATCCAATGGTGTAGGGTTGTGGGTGTGGAGTTTTCGATAGGGCCAACCGATTGACAACCTCTATTGAGATGAGGTTCTTTTGGCTACTGCTATCAACACCGAAGTGCACCAGGGTGCCTTTTACCCACATCTGTGAATGGAAGAGGCACTCTCCTTATTTTGGCTCATCTGGTTCATCAAGCTAGAGCTTGGTGGTAGCAACGGTGGCATTGTTTTCCACGTCAATGATCTTTCCTCACCTTTATAGTTCTGACTCAGAGTCAAAACCCACATATGATTCAGAGGCTTTCACTTTGGCCACCAATGACTGCCTTGAGAGAAAGTCAGAAGTGTTATTCCAAGGGATCTTATGGAAGTCACACCACTTCTCAGTATCTTTCTTTGTCTTTCTGGTGTCCCTATTTTCTTACAGATTGGACTGGTTGTCCTGATACTGTCCATATTTTCTCTGTCCTTTGTTCTGTGGGTTTGGTCCACCCTTTCCTGTATTTTGCTGTGAGGGGGTCCTAGGCCCAAATTGTCGCATCCTTTGTTTGAGCTTCTGCTCAATTTTGATGGCATATTAGTAAACTGCGCCCAAGGATGAGATGTCCAGATGTATCTATGCATAGCACCACAATACTCGAGCACCATATGTCACTCTGAATCTTTGATACCCATCTTGGTGTGCAAGGTATGGAAGATATTTGTGAACTCTGGCACTGCTTGGTGTCTTTCTTGTCGTAGTGTGATCCATTTGGTATACAAGTCATCATAACTTCCAATAGGGTAGTATTGTTCCTTAATATCATCCCTGAAGGATTCCTAGGTGGTCGTGATTGTAAATAGCGAGGGTTCTTGTGTTTCCTTTTGCTCA